>CAUYON010037971.1:0-20408 GCA_963573935.1 Arctocebus calabarensis
CCTGTTCTGCAACCCTGAGGGTGGAGCTTGCCAGGGCAGTTCTCCCACAATGGCTCTACACAGCCCACCACCAAACACTGGCAGCTCCGTCTGGCTCAGTGGCCCAGTCTGGGGCCCCAGACAACACTCAAAAACCCCTGAACTCCTGCCCAGGTTCTCCCAAGGCAGTTCAACCGAGTGCCAAGTCCAAAAGAAACCCAAATGGCTCACAGGCAAGGCCTTTCCAGCCTGCAGTCCCACTGTTGCCCCACCCACAGCCGCCGACAGAATCAGACCAAATGAACAGACGCAACCACCTGCCCAATCTCCACCACTTTAGCCTTCCTCAGTGTGTCCAGAAGCCTCATGCTGTCTCCCTGTGTCCCCAAAGGGAAGTTTCTGGGCAGATCCTGCCTGGCAGAGATGCCTGAAGTCCTCTCTCCCCATTCTCACCGTGCCCAGCCGCAAGGAAGCTGCTACTCGTTTGCCATCACGTGAGATATTTTTTAAGGACCCTTCAAAATGAGGGGATGAATAATCAAATTTGGTTATGCTTCATTAACAAACATGTTACAAATTATATTTTAAGTTATCACAGCAAAAATTGTGAAACACCCTTTCAGAATGATCACTTCATATGAAATTGTAGACTTTCTTTTGGATAATAATTCACGAGTATGGTTAGTTATTTCCAGTAGCTCCTTACTTGGGATAATAAAACTGTATCATAAATTTAAAAAACATTGTTTATCATTTAAAAAATATTTATTTATATGTTTTTAATTAGTCAATAATAATTGTGTATATTTGTGGGGTACAATGTGATGTTTTGATGTATGTATACATCATAGAAAGAGTCACTCAAGCTAATTAACATACTCATCACCTTATTTTTGGTGTGATTTATTTTTTTGGTAGTGAGAATATTAAAATTTTATTCTTTTGGCAATTTGAAATACACAATACTTTATTGTTATCATTAATGGTGGTCACTATACAGCGTAGTCAATCACTAAAACTTTCTCCTATACTTTGATTAAGATCTTTCCTTTTCCTGTCCTTCTCCCACCCCAAGTCTCCAGTAACCTCTTTTCTACTATTTATTTCTATGAGATTGACTTGTTTAGATTCCACATATATGTGAGATCAAATAGTATTTGTCTTTCTGTGTCTGCCTTATTTCACTTAGGGTAATGTTTTCTAGTTCTATCCATGTTATTGTAAATGACAGAATTTTCTTTTTTAAGGCTTATTGTATTCCATTGTGTATGTGTGTGTTATACACATACTACATATCTTTATCTGTCCATTCATTGATGGATATCTTGTCTTTTGTGAATAGTGTAGCAATGAACTTGGGAGTACATATGCCTCTTTGCGATACTGGTTTCATTTCCTTTGAATGTATGAGGGCTGTCCAAAAAAGTAGCCAGTCATATAATATGAAAAATAGAGACACACATGGCAGGATACTTTCTGGACAGACCTCATACACTCAGTAGTGGGATTTCTGGACCATATGGTACTTCTGTTTTTAGTGTTTTAAGGAACCTTGATGCTGTTTTCCAAAATGACTGTAGTAATTTACTTTCCCAACAATAATGTCCAAGGCTTTTCTTTTCTTCACATTCTTGTTATCATTCATCATTTTGATAATAGACATTCTAGCAGATTTGAGGTGATATCTTATTATAGTTTTAATTTGTATTTCCTTGATGATTAGAGATTTTGAAGACTTTTTCATATGTCTGTTGGGCAATTTTCTGTCTTCTTTTTATGTGTGTGTTTGTGTGATATCTGTATTCAAATCCCTTTGCTCATTTTTAAAGTTAGGTTATTTATTTTCTTGATATTTATTTATGTGAGTTACTTATATATTTTGGATATTAGTCCCTTATTAGATGTATGGTTTGAAAATATTTTGGGCTAATTGATAAGTTGTCTCTTTACTCTGTTAAGTATTTTTTTTTCTTTTTTGCTGTGTAGAAGCTTTCTAGTTTGAGGCAATCCCATCTGTCTATTTTTGCTTTTGTTGCCTGTGCTCTTTGTTCTACCCAAGAAATCATTGCTTAGACCAGTGTTGTAGAACATTCCCCTTATGTTTACTTCCAGTAGGTTTATAGTTCCAGATCTTAGGTGTAAATCTTTTTTTTTTTTTTTACATTTTGAGTTGACTTTCATATATGGTGTGATTGAAAGGTCTAATTTTATCCTATTTCTGGATACTCACTTTTCCCAAACCATCTATTGCATACTTTGTTGTTTCTCCATCATGTATTCTTGTTACCTTTGTGAAAAATCAGTTGACCATAAATACTATATTGGGGTTTATTTCTGAGATTTCTGTCCTGTTCCATTGTTGATATGTCTGTTTTTATGTCATTACCAAATTGTTTTGAAATCAGGGAGTGTGATGCCTCCAGATTTGTTGTTGCATTTTGAAAGATAATGCTTCCCAGATTTTTTTTCAGCAATTTCTCATTAGAGAATAATATACACTATGGTTTTGTCTTACTCAGTCTAAATGATCTTCTCAGTTTATTCAATATTTGTCTTCTCTTATTTTTCTCTGATTTAAATTATTAGCTGTTATTTTGCCAAAATATTTTATAATTGTCATTTGGTAAATGAAATAATACATAAATTCCAGTTCTTTTATCTCCCTGTATTAAATCAGATACTTGGACCAAAATTTTCTATCCTTTTGAATTTTTAAGCAATTGGTTCAATAGTAAATAACTGCCAACTGTTTATAATTAACTTGACATTAGATTTTATACAGAGAACAGTGTGCCACTGGGAAGATTTCAGAAGCTAACAAATGATTATAATATAAAAAGAAAATTGCTGTAGTGGAGAGAAAGGTCAAAGCAGCACAGAGGGAATAACTAGCTTGGGGAAAATTTTGGATGGTGTGCGGAGGATATAACCTTGACTTGTCTTTATGAAATTGTTAGGATTTTACCAGAAAAGAAAGAAATGTGAAAATGCAGATGAGATAGCATATACTGTTGTCATTAGGTGTGAAATAAAATGATGTAATTAGTTAATGACATAGTTGTTGGAACACAGCATATGCAAAGGGCTTAGAGATGGGCAAGTAAAGAAGATAAAGTATGTAGTTGTGTACAGAAGTTGGGGCCAGATCAAATCCCTGGATAAAAGGAAAAGCAAGAAATAAACAACAACAATGAAAAAACTATGAAATAGTTTTCCAAAAGACATGGCTAAGAAATATGTTTTAATTGTTAAAGAGACATACAGGCTGTATTTTCTTAGAAAGCCTTAATTTTTTTTCTTATTTATAAAATTTACTCTCACTTGTTAAACTACATATCTGTACATGTTTATGAGATCCTTCATTTCCATAAAGTGAAATAAACTATTCATATTCAGACTTATTTCTAACTCTGAAATTCTGTGACTCCATATATATGAACTTCAGTTCTATTGCTCTATTTTAGCTTTAAAATTCCTTCCCTCAAATTCATAAGTTTATTTTCTACAGAAAGTCGAGATTGTCAGTGTGTCATCATTTCCCCCAGAACCTGCATCTACTCATTAATTTTCTCATTGCTCCATGTACTTCTGTATTCCTTAGGCTGTAGATGATAGGATTGAGCATGGGGGTGACCACACCATAGAACAGGGCAATAAGCTTATCAAAAGCAGAATCCTTGGACTTTGGTTTCATGTACATGAAGAGGATTGTCCCATAAAACACAATCACCACTGTCATGTGGGCTGAGCAAGTGGAAAAAGCCCTTTTCCTTCCTTCGGCTGAATTGATTCTTAGTACGGTAGAAAGGATGAAAACATAAGAGATGCAAATCAGCAGTAATGGAGAAAACAAAAATATTACATTGCCCAACATTATAATAATCTCATTCAAGGCAATATCCGTGCAAGCCAGCTTGACAAAGGCCAATATTTCACAAACAAAATGATTAATTACATTTTTTCCACAGAAGGGCAACCGTATTGCAAGAACGGTTTCTGTCAATGAGTTGAGAAAACCCAATCCCCAGGAGACAGCTGCCATCTGAACACAAAGGGCTTTGTTCATGATAATGGGGTATCTCAGAGGGTTACAGATGGCCACATAACGGTCATATGCCATCACTGCTAGGAGCACACACTCTGTGGATCCCATAGTGTAAGAGACAGACATTTGAATAACACATCTAGTGAAGGAGATGATTTTTTTCTCTGATAGGAAGTGTATCAGCATTGAGGGGATAAAAAAGGATGTGTAGCAAATGTCTAGAAAAGAAAGATTACCAAGGAAGAAGTACATGGGAGTGTGGAGGCGGGCATCCAGGAGAGTCAGGATGATCAAAGTGCTGTTCCCCAGGAGGATAACCAGGTACATCACCAAGCACATCACAAAAAGAAGTTTTTCAGCCTTCGGGTACTCAGAAAGTCCTTGCAGTATGAAATCAATCTCTGTCCGATTGGTCCTTTCCATTTCACTTTTTCATATCTGGAGTTTAATGAGTTTGTAAAATGTTATCATATGAAGTGAGAAATAATTGAGGCCAGTATGTCAGGACTCATCAGAGTGGTGGTGACAGTGTGAGTTTAGATTTTTGGTAGCTTATTAAGAATGCAGATTTCTGTATTTTATTTCCTGAGATTGTAATGCACAAGATCTGAGGCAAACAAATGCATTTTTAACAAGCACTTGTTATTTCTAAAGAAGTTGATCCACTGGCTGTTGAATAAAGATTTACTTCTTTCATATCATACCAATCATTCACAATCTCACTGGTTTAGGGTTTTATAGTTTACAAATATGTTCACACATATTAAATTTTATCATGGTTGTAATTCTGTGAGGAAAATGAAGGCTATCGAGAAGCTTATATAAAATTATTCTAAGTGAAGGAGCTGCTAAGCAGATCTTCATTTTCTGACTTTACATCTCAGCATTAAAAAATACATTTTAAAGGGCCAAGAAACTAATGAAAAATGCTTATTGTCTCTCATTGTAAGACAAATGCAAATCAAAACCACTTTGAGATATCACCCAACCCCAGGGAGAATGGCTCACATCCCAAGGTCTCAAAGGCATAGACACTGGTGTGGGTGTGGAGAGAAGGGAATGCTCCAGCACTGCTGGTGGGACTGAAAACTAGCACAGCTTCAATAGAAAGAAATATGGAGAGTCCTCTAAGAACTAAAAGCAAACCTTCCATTTGATCCTGCAATCCCCTTACTAGGTATCTGCCCCAAAGGAAAAAAAAATAGTCATTTTATCATAAGGACATTTGCAGTTGGATGTTTATAGCAGCCCAATTTACAATTACAAAGAGGCAGAAACAACTCAAGTGCCCTTCAACACATGAATGAATTAATAAACTGTGGTATATGTATATCATGAGATGCTATTCAGACATAAAAAGATAGAGGTTTTGTTTCTTTTGTTAAACTGGGATGGATTTAAAGAACACTCACCTAAGTAATCACACAAGCATCCCATTTATTCAATAGTTATGTTAAAATTTGTAGATTAATAAGAATGTGCACATATGAAAGAAAATCTCAATTAAATTCAAGAAGAGAGAAGAGGGTTTGGTAAGTTCCAACCTAATTGATGCTATGTACAGGTAAATGGTACATTTTCTGGGTGAAGGTCACGGCTACTACTTGGACTTAACCTAACAAATGCAAACAATGTAACCTAATATCAATCCAAAATTTAAAAAGGGAGAAAGTAAAAAAATATATATATACTTTCTAGTGCTCCTCAAATTATGCAATTTGTCTAAGTCATGGGAGTCAGTCATCCCTTTTTTTATAATACTTTCTAGGTGATTTTAATGTGCAACCGAGGAAGAGACCCATCTTGTGCAGTGCTTCCAAGCTTTAGTATTCATGCAAATCACTTGGGGAATTTTGCTAAAGATTCTGATTCAGTAGGTCTGAGGTGGGTTCTGAAATCCACATTTATTAACATTTTCCTAGGTAATGCTGATAGTGCTTGCTCCAATACCACTGGAGAGTATTGGTGTTTCAAATAGCCTTTGGACAGTAGACAATGCCAAAGTGAACACTGGCGAAACATAGGAGTAAAACTTTATGTAGTTTATTGCAATCAGTTTCACGTTCTTTAGATTTTAGATATATTAATATTAGTAACTAAATTTCAAAGAATCTGCCTTTCACTTCTGTCCACATGATAATCACTCCATATCTACTTGTTGAATTTGCAGCTAATGCCAGTGTTTTACCTAAGAAAGGAATTTTGTTTCAGTTCCGTTCCCTGAGTTGTGCAACAAGAATATGAGTTAAATGATTTTAATCTGAGAAAATTTAAAGCTTAGATATTCTTTACAGGAAATAAATCGCAGAATATCATTTGAAGACACCTCTTCATCCTCATGGTTTTCTACCTAGCTTTAAAATTTAATCCTAGGGCGGGGCCTGTGGCTCAGCAAGTAGGTCGCCGGCCCCATATACCAAAGGTGGCGGGTTCAAACCCGGCCTTGGGGGAACTGCAAAACAGAAAAATAGCTGGGCGTTGTGGCAGGCGCCTGTAGTCCCAGCTACTCTGGAGGCTGAGGCAAGAGATTACCCTAAGCCCAGGAGTTGAAGGTTACTGTGAGCTGTGTGACGCCACAGCACTCTACAGAGGGCGATAAAGTGTGACTCTGTCTCTACCAAAAATAAATAAATAAATAAAATAAAATCTAATCCTAAAGAAAAATTGATCCATTCAGTCAATTTCTGCTTAGTGTTTTCTGTTTCTGGAATTTCTGTCGGTGATAGTCATTTGACAACTGATTATGCTACTTTCTGTGAAAACTCCAGTTTACAGTAGTTAGGCAATTTAATGATTATAAAGGAATGTTCATATTTCTATTGCCTATGGAAGCAAACCCTCTCATCCAAGTCAAGCTGTACCCTACTTTGAAGGCATACGTTACAAAGAGGGTAGGGTGTAGGATAGACCAGCATATACCCTTTATTGGTATTATGATTGGAATTTGACTGTAACTTCATGTATCAACCTACTATGAATCTGCCGATGAAATTCCGATAGAGGCTTTGAAGGTCTGTGTTGTGGATTTTGCAGGGAAGATAGAATCAGGTAGAATTCTTATACTTTTCTATGAATATCTGCTAAACATTGATTTCTATTTGAAATTAATTTCAGAAAATAATTATGACATGCTTTTGGTATACTAACAACTCTGACATGGTTGCTGCCATAAAAATTTCACTTGTAAATATTTATAAGAGAAATCACCAACTTCTTTCATGCTTTCAAATAAAAAAAGGATAGTAAACAATACAGAGTAAATTATTTGCATTACTTTTGCAATGCCAGTGTAATGTTTAAGGAGCAATCAACAAACTATTGAACAGCCTTGAGCCCAAAGGTTTTTCTGTATTAAGCTTTATGTCCCTAACTGGTTACCAGAATCTCTTTAGGATCAGGGAATAAAGATTTTTAAGACTCTGAATAGTTCTAATATATCACTTTCCGTGGGACTTATAGTATGAAATAATTTCATTTTTGTCATTATTGGGTATTATCTTTTCAAACAACTTTTTATTCTTGTCTAATATAAGGAGCATTGTTAAATAAGTATAGTACAAATACTGACAGGCCATTATTGCTATTACTAATGTAATATTTTTGGAGAATTAGCATGAACACAAAAGTGATGTTTATGTTTAAAGTAATCTAGTGAAAACTGAAACAAAATAACATCATACAGCATTGTTTGCAAAACCAAAATCTAAACCAAGATAACTCAGAATAAAAAGGCTGGAAAGAAATATGAAAAATGTTAATGATTATTTTAGATAGGTTTTTTTCTACTTTTCTAAGTTATCCAAATTTTTCAAATAAATACACATAAAATAATTTAGTCAAAAAACAAAAACACTGAAGCATATGTTTATAATTCTGATATGTGATGAACTCTGGGTAAAAATTATTAAAGCAATTTAAATAGTACAGGATTGCCACAGGAGTCTAGAGATGACACACGGTGGCTAAGTTGCCCTTACAGTGATCCCCTGGAACTCACTTTCTTTGATTGGACCTAGAGCATTTATAATCACAGAACTCAAAACCCTTCCTTCTGAGAAGTTACACCAGCATTGCAAGAATAATGGAAAGATATTATCCACATTCAAACTTTTTCAGGTAGCGGTCTGTATTGTTTTCAGCAGGTACACCAAGATGAAGAACTTGTGTTCCTGACTGAATCATGTGATCTCAAAACAAATGGTAGAGTATAGATGTCTAGAATAGAAATGTCAGTAGAAGATGAAATTCATATTTGGAAAGGCTCTAAAACAGCCTGAATCCTAGACATCTGTTAATCCTTCTCTCACAACTCCTGGGTTTTGTAGGAAATAGCCACTCTGTGCTTCACTGCTCTGGGGCTTTATCTGGGCACTGCTTTAGTGTGATAGACGTGAGCAAAATTTGTAACTTTTTAATTCAAGTCAGAAGTCAAGCTCTCTTTTAAAAAATATCTAACTTTCTAGAAGTTATTTTGTTTTGCTTTGCTTTATTAACTTAGCCACTTATAAGTGTGATAAAGTACTAAGCTTAATTCACTGAAAGACACGAAATGTCTGTGCGCTAAATACTCACTAGGGGAAACAATCCTGTAATCTTCTCCAGCTCTCGTAAAGGAATCAAGTGAGATCACTGATGTTGAGCAAAGTTTGGTCAGCATGCCAACTCTCAATTTATAGATTTTGTAAATTCTAATCCTTAACTAACATACCAATCAGAAAGACATGTTATTTCAGCTCACAAAAGGAAGGATAATTGACAACAGGTGAGGTCTTAATATGTATTTGGCACTTCATGTAATTTCTACCATTTAATTTTCAAAGGAACCTAATTACTACTATGGCTTGTATACAGATGAAAAAATTAATTTGAGATTTAAAGGTTTAAGGAAAAATTTCAGTATCTCATAGTGTGGTGGTGAGTGCTGGAACTATAGTTTAAACTCTTATCTTTGTGATTCCCAAGTCCTCATTATTGTCACTACTATACCATAATATTTATTTATTTGCATGATGTAAAAATTTTGTAAAAGTACAACTTAATGAGATGCATTGAACTTCTAACTACAGTCCATGTGATAATTACACATATAAAGAATACATTTGCCTCTTTTGAAAACCACTTATAAAGCTAATCCCAGTAATGAATTCAAATTAAAACCTACCCAAAATTCCTTTCAGGTCTATTTGGGAAATTAAGTTCTAGTATGGGGGAATTTGACTTATTATATTAATGGAAACTAAACAAATCTTAATAGGTTTTCTTCTGCCTTGGTTGCCTGGGGTTTAAACTAACACTTATAATTACTTCTCCTTTCTTTCTAATATTATTTGTTTCTAATCTTATTTTTGTCATGAACACCTTTAATTTTATGTTTTCTCAAATCCTTACTGGACATATTTTGTAAATCACCATGTAATATTTCTCTAGTTAACTATTACTTGGTACTAGTGGAACCAGATACTTGAAGTTAATAGCTATTAGACTACTATTTATAAGAGCTGCTTATATTGCAAGCAACTTTCTTTTCCTTTTATGAGTTAATCATATGATCTCAATTGAAATTAAAAAGAAAAAAATTAAATAAAATATCCTAGTTTAGCATGTGGTGCCTGGGTTTTTCTACTTTTCATTCACAAATATTTAATATTTATAAAAGCATAGGCAATGACCACATTAACCCAGAAATCTTTATAATATATGTTGATAGGATGTTTTCATTTTGAAAATATTATGATAAAATCTTTTCTATCTTACCTTTTGAATGGATTTTAAAATCATCTACACCATTCCACACAATTAAGTAATAGTCCCAGGAATTTGAATTTCATTTACATTTTTCAGATGAGATCAGAAACTTCTTTGAAAGGTAGTGGCTACTCTTTCCTAAATAATATCTGAGAAAGGATGGCCACAATCAGGCTATTTGTCTGTACATGTATCTTTTTGAGAGGGCATCAAAGAAATAAAACATATTAAGCATAACAATTAATGATGCAACTCTACTTTTTCCATAGTTTGTCCTTAAGTTGACACTTATTCAAAGGAGACTCAACTTCTTTTAAAGTAGGTAAATTCAGCACTTATTTTTGTAAACCTCATCAGTCCCTAAGGTTGTAAGTCAAAAACTTAGGATTCCCTAGGGATAAAGTCCCTGATTCTGCATATTCCAGAGATGCAATTATCCTGGCCTGAGGACTACTTCCCCCAATGATACATTTCTTAGAGAATATGCTGAATATATCTATATCTGATTGCCTTATAAACTGGAACTGGAGTCAGAATATCCAAATGTTCTTCCCTCAAGTTTTTTCTCTTTTTTACTGCATAAATAATATTAGGTTAATGACATAGAATCCTAAATTACACCTCTTTACACTCTTTGCTTTTCTTCTTTTTGTTAATTTTAGACCATATAAAAACATTTTTGTTTATATTATTATAATTGGAGTAAAGATGAATTTTAATTAGAAAATTATATCAATAATATTCTGTGATTTATAATAGTCTTTAAAATATTCTTTTTAAATATTTAGATATATCATTAAGTGAAATTGCTGTAATATGGCCTACATTTTTCATATTGGACATTTCAATTCATTTTTAATTTTTTGAGATATTTATATAATGACCCTTCACATCTATGTAATTGTTTTACCTTCCACTAGAAGTACGTTAAGATAAATTTCCAGAGATAAGACTATTGAAAGAAAAGATGTAAATTATTAGAGCTTTCTTAGTACACTTCCAAAATTATTTTCCCCAGACTTAACACTTTATATTGCTCCTGGAATATTTGCCCAAACCCAACATTTTATATTGCTTCTGGAATATTTGCACAACTATTTTTTGTACATTTTCTAGAATCATAAAAGATATTATTCTTTTCTGTTGGTGTAAAACATTAATTTTCATTTCATTTCTTATTGCTGGTTGTATTTAATACTTCCTCTATGTTTATTTACTATTACTATTGCTGGTTGTATTTAATACTTCCTCTATGTTTATTTATTACTTACATTTTCTCTTATTTGTCCATACCCTCTGCTTAACTATATCTTGAAATTTTAATAGTTTTTCTCTTAATTTGAATGAACTCTTAATATACTATATGATTAACACTAATATCTTCAAATTTTCTGCAAGTATTTTCCAGATTGTGTCTTATTTTCTTATTTTTAATAAGATTTTTCAAATGTATGGCAGGATTTGAAATCCTTGAAAAATCCTGAAAAAAATTATCTTCTATTACTATTTTCATTTATGTCTAAGGCATGACACAGATTGATATTAAATGTTAATTTATTTTTCAAAATTGTTTATTTTTTAATTAAATCATAGCTGTGTACATTAATTCCATCATGGGGTACAATGTGTTGGTTTTATATACAATTTGAAATTGTCTAAGGCATGGAACAGATTGATATTAAATATTAATTAATTTTTCAAAATTTTTTAAATTAAATCATAGCTGTGTACATTAATGCAATCATGGGGTACAATGTGTTGGTTTTATATACAATTTGAAATATTTTCATTGAAGTTTTTAACATAGCTTTGATGACATATTCTTAGTTATTGTGTTCAGACATTTATATTCTACAGTTAGTAAGTTTCACTTGTACCCTTCTAAGATGCACCGTAGGTGTGGACCCACCAATTACTCTCCCTCCACCCATACTTTCCCCTCCCCTATCAAAATTGTTTATTAAAGATATGTTATTCCATTTATTATTCATTCACCAAATATTTATTGAATATCTCATATGGGGTAGGCATTGTGATCCTACTGCTAAACCTTGAGATGAATTTGACATAATTGGTAGGAAAACAGAGGTTCATAAATTTTAAAGATAAACTTTAAAAATGTATTATATAGGTCATTTCTATGTTTTTCTGTAATTTACATCCTTTATGCTCAATATTATATCTTTTTTTTTATGAGGGGTCGAACTCTGTACCAAAAATTTGTTTTATTTATTTTTTTTAATTTATTTTTTTGTTATCTTTATCATTAAATCATAGCTGTGTACAATAGAGTAATCAAGGGGTACAATGTGCTGGCTTCAAATACAATCTTAACTATTTTCATCAACCTGATTAACATAGCCCTCCCAGCAATTTCTCCGTTATTATATGAAGACATTTGTATTCTGCGTTTAGCAAGGTTCACCTGTACCCTTCTAAGATGTACCGTAGGTGTGGCCCCACCAATTACCCTCCCTCCGCCCCTCCCTCCTCTCACCCCTCCCAACCCTTGCCCCTTTCCCTATATTCTTGTGTTATAGTTGGGTATACATTCATATGACAGCTATAAATTAGCTTCATAGTAGGGCTGAGTACACTGGATACTTTTTCTTCCATTCTTGAGATACTTTGCTAAGAAGAATATGTTCTAGCTCCATCCATGTAAACATGAAAGAGGTAAAGTCTCCATCTTTCTTTCAGGCTGCATAATATTCCATGGTATACATGTACCACAATTTATTAATCCATTCGTGGATCGATGGGCACTTAGGTTTCTTCCATGACTTAGCAATTATGAATTGGGCAGCAATGAACAATCTGGTACAAATGTCCTTGTTATAATGTGATTTTTGGTTTTCTGGGTATACACCTAGTAAAGGAATTATAGGATCAAATGGCAGGTCAATTTTTAGATCTCTAAGTACTCTCCAAACATCCTTCCAAAAGGAATGTATTAGTGTGCATTCCCACCAGCAGTGTAGAAGTGTTCCCTTTTCTCCACATCCACACCAACATCTCTGGTTTTGGGATTTTGTTATGTGGGCTAATCTTACTGGAGTTAGGTGATATCTCAAAGTAGTTTGACATTACTCAGAAATAAAAATAGAGCAGGAGGAATCATGCTACCAGACCTGAGACTCTACTATAAATCAATAATGAAAAAAACAGCATGGTACTGGCACAAAAACAGAGAGGTAGATGTTTGGAACAGAATAGAGAACCAAAAGATGAATCCAGCTACTTACCGTTACTTGATCTTTGACAAGGCAATTAAAAACGTTCAGTGGGGAAAAGAATCTCTATTTAACAAATGGTGCTGGGACCTGTAAGAGGCTGAAACTGAGCCCACATCTCTCCCCATTAACTAAGATAGATTCTCACTGTATTAAAGACTTAAACTTAAGACATGAAACTATAAACATTCTAGAAGAAAGTGCAGGGAAAACTCTTGAAGGAATAGGTTTGGGTGAATATTTTATGAGGAGGGCTCTCCAGGCAATTGAAGCAGTATCAAAGATACACTACTGGGACCTGATCAAATTAAAAAGCTTCTGTACAGCCAAGAACATAGTAAGTTTAGCAAGCAGATAGACCTCAGAATGGGAGAAAATATTTGCAGGTTATGCCTCTGACAAAGGTTTAATAACAAGAATCCACAGGGAACTCAAATGTATTAGCAGGAAAAGAACAAGTGATCCCATCTCAGGATGGGCAAAAGACTTGAAGAGAGACTTCTCTAAAGAAGACAGGTGCACAGCCTACAGACACATGAAAAAATGCTCAACATCCTTAATCATCAGAGAAATGCAGAACATTTCATCTTAATAAAACTGAATCCACTTTCTTCATTCCATGGAACATCCTCCAAAATTGATCACATCTTAGGTCCCTTGTCTAACCTTAGCAAATTTAAAAGAATAGAAATTATTCCTTGTATCTTCTCGGACTATCATGGAATAAAATTTGAACTCAACAACAACAAGAATATTCATACTCAAAGTCTTGGAAACTAAATAACCTTATGCTGAATGATAGCTGGGTCACAGATTAGATTAAGAAGGAAATTACCAAGTTTCTGGAAAACAACTACAATGAAAACATGAATTATCAGAACCTGTGGGATAATGTAAAGGCAGTCCTAAGAGGGAAATTTGTAGCGTTGCAAGCTTTCCTTGAGAGAACAGAAAGAGAGGACGTCAACAACGTAATGTGACATCTCAAGCAACTGGAAAAGGAAGAACATTTCAACCCCAAACTCAGAAAATGAAAAGAAATAACCAAAATTAGAGCAGAATTAAATGAAATTGGAAACAAAAGAATTATTCAAAAGATTAACAAAACAAAAAGAAGGTTTTTTGAAAGGATTTAACAAAATTGCTAAACCTTGGGTGGTGCCTGTGGCTCAGTAGGGAGGGCGCTGGCCCCATATGCCAGAGGTGGTGGGTTCAAACCCAGCCCTGGCCAAAAGCTGCAAAAAATAAAATTAAAATTAAAAAATTGGTTAACCTTAAAAAAAAAATTGCTAAACCTTTGGCTAACCTAATCAGAAACAGAAGTTAAATCCCTAATATCATCAATCAGAAATGATACAGGCAAAATAACTACAGACACCTCAGAAATCCAAAAAATCCTTCATGAACACTACAAAAACTCTATCCTCAGAAATATGAAAACCTGGAGGAAATAGACCAAAACCAGGAAGCATGCCACCTTCCTAGACTTAGCCGGAAAGAATTGAAAATGTTGAAAAAACCTATATCATGTACTGAAATATATCAACTATACAAAATGTCCCAAAAAAGAAAAGTCCAGGACCAGATGGCTTCACATCAGAATTCTACCAAATCTTTAAAGTGGAACTAGTACCTACATAACCTTTTCCAAGGAATACGTCCCTTCTTTTTCTATGAAGCAAATATCATCCTATCCCCAAACCAGGAAAATACCCAATGAGGAAAGAAAATTATAGACCAATATCATTAATGAATATAGATGCAAAAATATTCAATAAGGTCCTAGTAAACAGAATTCAGCAACACATCAAACAAATTATACACCATGATCAAGCTGGTTTTATCCAGGATCTTCAAGGTTGGTTCAACATACATAAATCTATAAATATAACACATCACATAAACAAAATAAAGAACAAGACTATATGATTCTGCCAACTGATGCAGAAAAAGCTTTTAATAATATTCAGCATCTTTCATGATCAGAACACTTAGGAAAATAGGTATAGAAGGGACATTTCTTAAAATGATACAGGCCATCTACAGCAAGCCCATAGCCAATACCACATTGAATGGAGGAAAATATAAAACATTTCCACTCATATCAGGAACCAGGCAAGGTTGTCCATTGTCTCCACTGCTTTTTAACATTGTAATGGAAGTCTTAGCCATCACAGTGAGGCAAGAGAAGGAGATCAAGGGTATCCAAATAGGGTCAGAGGAGATAAAACTTTCACTCTTCACAGATGATATGATTTTACACCTGGAAAAACCCCAGGACTAAATTACGAAACTCTTAGAATGGATCAAGGAATACAGCAGTGTCTCAGGATACAAAATCAATACTCACAAATCACTCGCTTTTATATATACCGACAACAGTTAAGCTGAAAGAACAGTCAAGGACTTTATTCCTTTTACAGTAGTGCCAAAGAAGATGAAATACTTGGAAATTTACCTAACAAAGGATGTGTAAGATCTCTATAAAGACAACTATGAAAAGAAAACTATTTATTTCTGAGAAAAGAAATAGCTGAACATGTTAACAAATGGAAAAACATACCATGCTCATGGTTGGGAAGAATCAACATTATTAAAATGTCCATATTACTCAGGTGATATACAAATTTAATGCAATACCTATCAAAGCACCACTGTCATACTTTAAAGATCTGGGAAAAATACTACTTCATTTTATATGGAATCAGAAGAAAACCTCAAATAGCCAAGAAATTACTCAGAAATAAAAACAAATCAGGAGGAATCATGCTACCAGACTTCAGACTATACTACAAATCTATAGTGATCAAAACAGCCTGGTACTGGCACACAAATAGAGGTATATGTATGGAACAGAATAGAGAACCAAGAGATGAACCAGACAGTTATCATCATTTGATCTTTGATAAGTCTATCAATAACATAAATTGGGGTAAAGATTCCCTATTTACAAATGGTTCTGGATGAATAGGCTGGTGACTTGTAGAAGACTGAAAATTGACCCATACCTTTCACCATTAACAAAAATTTATTCTCACTGGATAAAAGATTTAAATTTAAGACATGGCTCTATAAAGATACTTAGAGAGAGGGCAGGTGAAACACTTGAAGAAATTGGTCTGAGAAAGTTCTTATGAGGACGACCCCTCATGGACTTAAAGCAACACCAAAAATGTATTACTGTGTTCCGATGAAACTAAAAACCTTCTTCACAGCCAAGAATACAGTAAGTAAAGCAAGCAGAGAGCCCTCAGAATGGGAGAAGATATCTGTAGGTTATGTTTCTGACAAAGGTTTGATAATCAGAATCCATAGAGAACTCAGACTTATTAATAAGAAAAGAAAAAGTGATACCATTTCATTATGGGCAAGAGACTTGAACAGAAGCTTCTCTGAAGAAGACAGGTAATTAAAGATGCTCATCATCTTTAAGCATCAGAGAAATGCAGATAAAAACCACTTTGAGGTATCATCTAACTCCAGTAAGATTAGCCCACATAATAAAATCCCCAAACTACAGATGTTAGTGTGGATGTGGAGAAAAGGGGGCACTTCTGCACTACTGGTGGGGTGCTTCTTTCCTCTGTAAAGAAGTTAGGAGAACACTTAGGGAAGTAAAAGTAGACCTGCCATTCAATCCTGCAATTCCTCTACTAGGTATATATCCAGAAGACCAAAATTTACTTTACAAAAAAAGATATTTGCACCAATGTTTACTGCAGCCCAATTCATAATTGCCATGTCATGGAAGCAGCTCAAGTGCCCATCAACCCATGAATAGATTAACAAATTGTGGTATATGTATACCATGGAATATTATATAGACTTAAAAAGATGGAGACTTACCTCTTTTATCTTACATAGATGGAGCTGGAACATATTCTTCTTAGTAAAGTATCTCAAGAATGGAAAAGAAAGCATCCCATATACTCAGTACTATTATGAAACCAATATATAATCACCCACGCTTGCATATGAAAGATAAATCACAACTATAGTCCAGGAAGAAGGAGAGAAGAAGAGGAGGACGGTGGGGGAGGGGAAGGTTGGTTGGAGAGAGGGCAATTGGTGGGACCTTACTTATGGTGCATATTGCAAGGGTACATGTCAAGTCTATTGGGTCAGGAGAAAACTTCTAAATACGGATCAAAAATGTTTTCATATAGTAAACGAGAAAATATCATGAATGGTATGTCATCAGGTTGATAAAAATATCTCAGATTGCATGTGAAGCCCCCACACTGTACCCCATGGTTGAACTAATGTACACAGCTATGATTCAATAAAAAAAAAAACTTTAATAAAAAATTTAAAAAAAAAAAGCCCCTACTTTTGAATTCAGCTAAAAATCTAAGCAAGGACAAATCCCAAATCTATGGGGAAGTGTGGGAGGGGGGATGGTGAAATCATTGACACTTACAAAAGTTAATGGGGCCTGGATGCAGTGGCTCATGCCTGTAACCTTAGCACTGAGAAGCGGATGCAGGAAGATCCTTCAGCTCCGGGGTTTGAGACCAGCCTGAGTGAGAGTGAGACCTCATCTCTACTAAAATTAGAAAAATTAGCCAGCTGTTGTAGGGTCTGCCTGTAGTCCTAGCAGGAAGATCTCTTGAAACCAGGAGTTTGAGGTTGCTATGAGCCAGGCTGACACAATAGCACTCTAGCCTGGGCAACACACTGAGACTCCATCTCAAAAAAAAAAAAAAAAAAAGTTTATGGAGACAATGTCCATAGAAAGCAGCAATTTACAAATAGATAACTCATTTTAAGCAGGGACAAAAATGAAGCCTGTAGCAGTAGACATCCACATCAATTTGCAAGGAAAAAATTCATCTTGTTCATGCCTTAATTGAAAAGGGCTGACAACCAACAGCAAAAACAGTAGTCAGCACCACGGACATCTCAACTGATTCAGCTTACACAATTCTGCCTGGAAAATTAAAAGTGAGCAAACTTCCCACTTGATGGTGCCAAAACTTGTACCCAGACCAGCTGCAGACAAGAGCAGAGCCTTCAATGGAACTTTAAGTAAGTGAGGTCAAGATCCTGAAGCAATTCTGCAAAGAACTGTAACAAGAGAGGGGCACGGCTTTACCGGTACGATCCTGAAGACAAAGCACAATCAAAGCAATGTCTTCCAGAGGCGGAAGTGGTCCAGCAAATCACAAGCAGACCAGTCAAGAGCAAAGGTCATGACAAGAGTCTTTTTAGGATGCTGGAGGCATTCTGCTTGTTGACTTTCTAGAAGGCCAAAGAGTGATAACACCTTCTTATTATAAAAATGTTTTGAGACAGTCATGGACTTTTTGAAGTGTCCTTGTGTGTATGTACAGAAATATTCTTTCCCTTTTAAAATAACATGAAAGTAGATGGTACAGGCTTTCTTTAAAAGGTTCTTTGGGTGACTGGCTCACTCCATTCCAGTCCCTACATGCATGTCAAAGGCTACAAGACAAAACTACATAGTTTTTGTAGACAGTTCAAAGCTCAGAGTCTGATGTGGCCCGTCCTCCACCGTGGTGTGCACCTGCTTTTTGGCTAACATGGAAGCTTTCGGTGCTTCTGCAGCAGAGGAAGTAGAGGCCCCGGCGATGCAGCTGTGACTTCCCACATATCCACGGGCACAGTGAGGTCCCAGAAGAGTCAGGTGGGGGCCTTTTATTTTCTAAAATGTATATAAGACAGCTGAATCTACAACCAGCAAAATGCTGAATATAAGAGGGCTCTGACGGGCTCGGGAACTTGGGACCCAGGGAATGACACTGTGTTGACTTCTCTGGGTTTTCTATTTGCCTTATAGATCCCAGACTAGATAACGCAGTGCTTTTTAACCTTTTTTGTCTCACAGCACACTTGAACCTATAGTTAAACTTCCACAGCACACTTAAATTTTGTTTGTTAAGAAAAAAGAGTAAGAAAAAGAATATACATATGCTTTGAACTGCTCTCAAAAATAATTTAATTAATGATCTTTAAAAACTTTTATGGCACACCTGAGATCCTCTCATTGCACACCAGCGTACTGCACCACACCGGTTGAAAATCACTGGTAAAACAGAAAAGCTACCAACTTGGAAACACCATGGGGCATAGACCAAAAAAAGCCTCAACGGCAGCCTTTTCTCTCTAGCCACAGAAGCAGGAAAGGGGCAGCCTAGCAAAAAGAAAACTTAATGATCATTCTCCGCTCCAGCCAAATACCACAGACCAAACAGTAGCCAACTGCACCTTACTCCACTGCTAGCTGAGGGCCAGTGAGGCCCCTGGACTTCCACTATCACCAGATCATGGTTAGGTGCCCAACACCCCCACCAGTGCAGAGTCAGAGAAGGCCAAGGAGGGAGCCAGGACTCTCATCTCTGCTCTCGTGCCCCCAACTCTATGCTTTGGTGTCCAGGAGAACCTGAACATCTGATTCCAACTGGTAGTAACAAGGCACCTACCTACCCCTTCCCACCGGTCGTGTCAGCAGAGGCCTAGGGGAGAGTCAAGACTTTCACCTGCACCCAGCAACCAGAGACCATCTCCACCTTCTGGCACCACAGTGAGAAACAGTAATTCAGCCCTCCTCCTCTCCGCATCCTCCACCCTGGCTGGGAAGGGTGAGAGGACGTCAAATGGGAAACCCTGACTTGCCCTGACTTGGCAATGATGAGATGGGGGTCCCCCGCCCCGTCCACAACCAGAGTGGTGTTAGAAGCAGTCATCTAACGCAAAGGTTTTTTTGTTTGCTTTGTTTTGTTGTGTGTATTTCTTTTTTTTTTAATTTTTATTAAATCATAGCTGTGTATATTAGTGCAATCATGGGGCATAATGTGCTGACATCATATACAATCTGAAATTTTTTTTTTTAAATATTTTCATCAAACTGGTTAACATAGCCTTTCATGGCATTTTCTTAATCTCAATATGAAGACATTTATATTCAGCATTTAGTAAGTTTCACCTGTACCCTTCTAAGATGCACCGTAGGTGTGATTCCACCAATTGCCCTCCCTCCACCCATCTTCCCCCTCCCCTCCCTTGGCCCTTTCCCCATATTCTTGTGCTATAATTGGGTTTTAGCCTTCATTTGAAAGCTATAAATTAGCTTCATAGTAGGGCTGAGTACATTGGATACTTTTTCTTCCATTCTTGAGATACTCTGCTAAGAAGAATAGGTTCTAGCTCCATCCATGTAAACATGAAAGAGGTAAAGTCTCCCTCTTTCTTTAAGGCTGCATAGTATTTCATGGTATACATGTACCACAATTTATTAACCCATTCGTGGGTCAATGGGCACTTGGGCTTCTTCCATGACTTAGCAATTATGAATTGGGCTGCAATAAACATTCTGGTACAGATATCTTTGTTATGATGTGATTTTTGGTCTTCTGGATATATACCTAGTAAAGGAATTATAGGAT
>CAUYON010037976.1:0-10674 GCA_963573935.1 Arctocebus calabarensis
CACCCTTGAAGAAGAATGCAGTTGGAGGACTCCTGCTACCTGATTGTGAGACTTAATGGCAGTTACATCCTCAAGGCCGTGTGGCATCAGCAAAGGAACAAATGGACGAATAGTACAGAATAGAGTCCAGAGATAAATACATGGCGAGCTGGTAAATTGATTTTTGACAAAGAGTGAAGGAAACTCAGTGGAGGAAGGGTAGTCTTTATAACAAATGGTGCTTGGGTGGCGCCTGTGGCTCAGTGAGTATGGTGCTGGCCCCATATACCGAGGGTGGTGGGTTCGAACCTGGCCCCAGCCAAACTGCAACAAAAATACAGCTGGACATTGTGGTGGGTGCCTGTAGTCCCAGCTACTTAGGAGGCTGAGGCAAGGGAATCAGTTAAGCCCAGGAGCTGGAGGTTGCTGTGAGCTGTGATTTGACAGCACTCTACTGAGGGAGACAAAGTGAGACTATGTCTGTAAATAAATAAATAAATAACAAATGGTGCTGCAACCTAATATATTCACATTCAAAAATACAGACGTGGAATCTGCTATGATCTAAATGTTTGAATTTCCCCTTAAACCCTAACTTCTGAGATTCTGGTATCTGGTATTAAACTGCTCGATTATGGGCCTGGGGAAAAGGGCAGGATCCGGAGCCATGTTCTGAGGCCCTGGGGGATAGGTAATACATGCTTATTGCAGGAAAATTAGAGTATACAAAAAGAATAAAAAACCAAATTTACCTTAAATTTTTGTTCTTATAAATAACCCTACAATAAATATAATACTTAGTATGCTTTCCATATCCCAGTCTACTTTCCTCGGAGTGATTCCCAGAGGTGAAATTTTACACTTAGAGGACATAAATATTTTGAAGGCTCTAGGCACTTAGTAACAAATTGGCTTCAGGAAAAATCCTCATTTAAAACTCTACTTAATTACAGGCCCAGGAAAGAATGGAAGGAATCTGGAGGGCTGGCCTGTTGTTTGCTGGTGTCTTTCACATAAGCACATTAGCAGCCGAGGATTGAAAGTTGGAATATTGGCAAAGAATGACGGACATGGGGAAATATTGTAGAGACGTTGGTTGTCAACCTCATTCTACCTCAATTTTAAATAAAAATGAGTGACATATAAATATAGTTTATAATCTGCCTGTTTGAAGGGGTGAGGGTAAGGCATTGAATCACTGCTCTCCTGGGAGTTGGCAGCTGCCTCCCATGTGGACCCCCACACATGGCTCCGCACCACTGATCAGAAGACACTGTGCTTTATAGAGCTGATATGACCTTCTATTTTGATGTCCGCCATTAGTACTTTTCTGAAGTATATTTACATATTCATCCTTTATTTAAATTTGTAACCCTCCTCTCCAACCTAGAGAATACCCAGGGTCATAAGCTCTCTCTTCTTAACATCTTTGAAAGGCTCTGTAACTAAATCTTCCTCCAACTACATGACTTTTGTCACATGAGATCTTTTCAAGTTTAGTAATACGGATTGCTGCTTCAGTGTTGAACTTTATGGATTTCTTTTTTTTTTTTTGAGACAGACAGAGCCTCAAGCTGTAGCCCTGGGTAGAGTGCTGTGGCATCACAGCTCACAGCAACCTCCAATTCCTGGGCTCAAGCGAGTCTCCTGCCTCCGCCTCCCAAGTAGCTGGGACTGCAGGCACTCACCACAACGCCCGGCCATTTTTGTTTTGGTTGCAGCTGTCATTGTTGTTTGGCGGGCCCAGGCTGGATTCGAACCTGCCAGCTTAGGTGTACGTGGCTGGCGCCTTAGCCCGCTGAGCCACAGGTGCCGAGCCTGGATTTCTTAATATCATGAGGATTCATTCATTAAATTGAGGGAACTGAACTTTTACTTGGTGTGGTGGCCATGGCAATGCGCCATTCAGGCGTTTGCAGTATGACTGAATGGCGGCTGCTGCTACTTCTCACCTGTATTTACCGCACCCAGTTACTAAGGTCAAACTTCTTGCAGGCTGCTCCCAACCAGTGCCTGAGCACAGCAGAAGTGCTAATGCAGCCCATTCCTACAAGGTGCAGAACTTCATTAACAGGTGACTTTGGCTCAAGGACTTCTCATTAGGTCAAAATTTATTAGGTCCACTCTGCTGACCACCTAATCCTACTTCCTTTCCTTTCTCCTTCATGGGGGTCAGCCTTGCATCACAGTCTGATGGCTCTAACTTTCTTTGGCTTCCTCCTAGTGGTGTGCTGGAGCTGGCTCATGAGAGCCTAGGAGGGCCAGTTATTAATTTGGGGGGAGTTTTGGGAGCCAATTATTTTTTTTTCCAATATCATCAATAGTGAATTGTAATAGATGGTCTAGTGGAAATAAAACAACCATCTATGTTTAAAATATTTTAACATGGCAAATTAGAAGAGGAGAGAGAGAGAGAGAGAGAGAGAGAGAGAGAGAGAAAGAGAGAGAGAGATATCACAGAACTCCACTCAGAGCCTTAGAAGAAAACGACCTGGCAGACATTTGAGTTTTATTAGCTTCAAGATAAATCTGTGAGCACTGGCTATACTTTTCCAGATTATACATAGACTTTTCTCTTATCCTACCACTCTGTTCAAACACATCTCTGCAAGAGCACCCTATAAGTTGAGAATCACTGATCTGAGATTAACTCTCAGGCATCTGAAACAGAATACTGTTGTGTATGACATTTTGGATGATGGTGTTCTCAGAGATACCAAGAGAAGAAAGCTTAGAGAGGAGGCTATTCCGTCAACTTTCAGCAATTTGAGCACTTTTGCTGCCAAGGTGAATTCTCTGGGATAACTTTGCAAGGTTTTATACCTCCTGTACTGAATACCTTCTTTTAGAGAGATCCTCATGGAAGGAAGGAAGAATAAAACAATGCATTTATTAGAAGAGTCAGCCTGGTAGCTATCATCCACGGTGTTCCATGATTGGTCTGAATTGTTACATATAATTCTTACTAGAGTACTGTAAGACAAATTCTGTGAGTCTCCATTTTATAGGGATGGACTTCAGCCAAAGAAATTAGTAAACTGGCCAAATTCATACTTCTAGCAAATAATATTGCCAGGCAGTCAGTCTTACACCAAATCCACACTCTTAAAATCTGATCAATGGGCACCTGTGGCTCAAAGAAGTAGGGCACCGGCCCCATATACTGGAGGTGGTGGGTTCAAATCCGGCCCTGGCCAAAAACTGCAAAAAAAAAAAAAAAGAAAAAAAAATATGATCAATAGGGGCGGTGCCTTTGTGGCTCGAAGGAGTAGGGTGCTGGCCCCATATGCCAGAGATGGTGGGTTCAAACCCAGGCCCTGCCAAAAACTGCAAGAAAAAAAAAATCCAATCAATAAGATTACCCCAAAATAGACTATAGATCTAGTTTCCTTCTCACAGTTAACCCTGTTTCAGAAATTAGGCTGCCTCAGGTGGTTAGGAGAGTGTTGCAGTAACTTGGCTTGGGCTAAGTTTTGTTAAATTCCCTCTGGTCAGGGGCCTGATGTGAGGTAAAGTGGGTAGAATGAGCCAATGAAATATCAAGGCTTAGGGATACTTTCTAGGTTTCAGACTAGATCAGAAAAATTGTTTCCTTGGAAATATCTGGATTCTTTACTAGAGCAGGTATTAGCTTGTGTGTCTTCCCATAGCATAAGAGCTATACTGCTCAAGAAGGCAGTGAAGGAGCCAAGGAAATTTCACCTCAAAATATGATTCCTTGGTATAAAGAATATTTTAAATTAAAAGGCCATTTTTGATCAGAAAGCACTGGCCTCTCTATAAAACCTGAGTAACCTGATTTAGAATCAGAAAAGGCTGTTGGCCTCCTTATCACATGCTAATAGACCTGGGAGCCAATTATTAAATACAGATATTATTAAAAGTAAATTATATAACCGAGGGTGGGGGGTTCGAATCTGACCCCGGCTGAACTGCAAAAAAAAAAAAAAAAATAGCCAGGCATTGTGGCAGGCACCTGTAGTTCCAGCTACTTGGGAGGCTGAGGCAAGAGAATCGCCTAAACCCAGGAGTTGGAGGTTGCTGTGAGCTGTGATGCCACAGCACTCTACTGAGGGCAATAAAGTGAGACTCTTGTTGCTACCAAAAAAAAGTAAATTATATAAACTTATAATTCATTAAATTATGCTAAAATATAATAAATATGCAAAATTCCTGACTTCTAATTATGTTACTTCATTTTACAATAACCTATGATGATAATAAATATGCAAAATTCCTGACTTCTAATTATGTTACTTCATTTTACAATAACCTATGATAATAATAAATATGCAAAATTCCTGACTTCTAATTATGTTACTTCATTTTACAATAACCTATGATAATAATAAACATGCAAAATTCCTGACTTCTAATTATGTTACTTCATTTTACAATAACCTGTGCTCTTCAGGTTATTTAATCTATTATGTCTGTATGTCTTACATGACAAGTAGATGAAGAGATGTCAGATATCTCTTCTGAGCTTGTTTTCACTGACATCTCATTGGTTCAAAGTTGGCAAACACTATAAGTTGTGCATGGCCTAATTAATTAATTTTTTTTTTTGAGACAGAGTCACACTATGTCACCCTCTGTAGAGTGCTGTAGTGTCACAGCTCACAGCAACCTCAAACTCTTGGGCTTAAGTGATTCTTTTGCCTTAGCCTCCCAAGTAGCTGGGACTACAGACACCCACCACAATGCCCAGCTATTTTTTTGTTGTAGTTGTCCTTGTTGTTTATCAGGCCCGGGACGGGTTCGAACCTGCCAGCCTTAGTGTATGTGGCTGGCGCCCTAACCACTGAGCTACGGGCACTGAGTCATGCCTTGATTCATTGTTTTGTTCATTGTCTGAAGTAAGGTTTGGCTGTCAGGCCCAAACTTGTCTTTGTAAATAAAGTTTTATTAGAATACAGCGCAGCTTGTTTGTTTATATATTTTGTTTCCATGTTGCTAGAGCTCCTTTCACACAATGGTGGAGTTGAATAGTTGTAACACAGATCACAGGACCTCTAAAGTCAAAAATATTTACTATCTGGTTCTTTTCAGAAAGTGCTCATTCCGGTTTTGATTTTTATGAGGGACAAAGAAAATCTTAATAATGCAGATTAAACTTAGAAATGTATCATGTCTTACTACATTATGAATAGAAAAAACAAAAAACATAAAAATTACAGAATTATTCTTCCCGTACTAGAAAGCTATTTTCATCAACAATGTGACTTTTTCTGAATTTGACTGCAATCAAGCATTTATTTGTCATCTGGTTTTATCAAATTATGGTTCAATTATGGTTCAAATCACAGTTTGCTACAGATATAAGAGGTTGGCAAAAACTAATAAAAGCGTACTTTGAGAAAGGTGGCTACATGGAATTAAAAATAAAGAGCCTCGTACATTTTCTTACATTTGTAACCTGAGCTATACATCCTCTTATCAATAAGACTTAAATAAATGTATGTGCACACATATATGTATATACATGTTTCCCCAGAGAGCCAGTTGTTAAATATTTACCAGCGAACTACAATTTTCTTCTCTGTCTTTTTTTTTTTGGAGACAGAGCCTCAAGCTGTCACCCTGGGTAGAGTGCTGTGGCATCACAGTTCACATCAACCTCCAGCTCCCGGGTTCAAGCAATTCTTCTGCCTCTGCCTCCCAAGTAGCTGGGATTATAGGTACCCACCACAACGCCCGGCTATTTTTTGGTTGCAGCCATCACTGTTGTTTGGTGGGCCTGAGCTGGATTCAAACCTGCCATCTCAGGTGTATATGGTTGGCACCTTAGCTGCTTGAGCCACAGGCGCCAAGCCTTCTCATTTTTCTTTTACAGGTGCTTCCCCCAATAGATCTTATTAACATCTAATCCTGGCTTGCCCTCTGTTTCTTAGAGGACTTGAATTGTGAATTTTGAAGGCTCCTGGCACCTATCACCAAAGTGGCTTCAGTAAAACTTCTTATTTTGCTTAATTGGCTGGGCTCAGTGGCTCAGGTCTGTAATCCTAGTTCTCTGGGAGGCCAAGATGGGTGAATTGCTTGAGCTTAGGGGTTTGAGACAAGCCTGAGCAAGAGTGAGACCCTGTCTCTACTACAAATAGAAAAATTAGCTGGGCATTATGGCAGTTACCTGTAGTTCCAGCTACTCAAGAGGGTGAGGCAAGAGAATCCCCTGAGCCCAGGATTTTGAGGGGTCTCTGAGCTATGATGCCATGATACTTTAGCCCACGGCAACAGAGTGGGACTCTTGCTCAAAAAAAAAAAAAAAAGAAAAGAAAAGAAAAGAAAAAGAAAACTTTGCTTAATTATGGGCCCAGGAGCGAGTTGAAAGAATCTGGAGCACTGTCCTATTATTTGCTAGTGCCTGGATTGAATTTGATCTACAAGTATTCAATAAATATTGGCTTTTGTTTAATAAATGAAGGGACAGACTCAACAAAGAAGTTGACTTGTCCAGAGTGACATAGCCAGTTTGTGACAAAATCCATACTCCAGTTTCCAGAGTTAGAACCCAGGACTCTTTCTTCCAATAAAATATGAAAAACATAATCTCTCTTCCTTCCCCCTTCCAGCTTATGCCAGATGGATGATCACTGGTTGCATGTTCACTATGTGCTAGACATTCGTTCACCTAGTTTTAAGGAATCCTCATACAGCTCTGTAAGGTGAAGACTACTGTTATTCCTCTTTTAGAAAAAAAAAAAAACAACTGAGGCTTTGCAAAACTAACATTCTCTGGTCACACATTTAGGAAGTGGTGGAAGTGAGTGCTAAAGAGCTGTGCTCTCAATTACAACACACTATTTCCCAGAGTGTGAAGATTTGGGGTCAATTGTACTGCAAGTTCATCAAGCCAAAGAGCAGAAGAGCAGATGAACAAAAGCTTCTGCTTTAGTATGTTTAGCTTAGAAATGCTTCTGTGTAAGATGGAACTCTTAAGAAGTCTTTTGAGTAAAATAGAAAGATATGAATAAACATCTTTTTGATTTAAAAAAAAATTACGAAAAGTGAGATGAGGATCTCGGTGGTCCTGCTCCACTCCAATGGGAAACACGTTTTTATAACTGTTTTTCCTTTTTAAAAAATATTTTATTATTATTATTTTTTGTAGTTGTTTTTGCATAGTGGTAGAGAGATGGGCCTGAGCCTGGTTTCCTTGTGACTTGCAGCTCAAGGGCCTGGTCTTTGGTAAAGGAACAGAGCTCAGTTAATTGACACACTTTGACCACTTTTGGCACAAGGATTTGAGCAACTCAATTTATCAGCCACGTTTCCTTCCCTTACTGTTTAAATAAAAAAATCTAACTAATGGCGGTGCCCATAGCTCATTGCGTAGGGCACTGGCCACATGCACCGAGGCTGGTGGGTTCAAACCCAGTCTGGGCCAGCTAAACAATAATGACAACTGCAACAAAAAAAAATAGCTGGGTGTTGTGCACCTGTAGTCCCAGCTACTTGGGAGGCGGAGGCAAGAGAATCACTTAAGCCCAAGAGTTTGAGGTTGCTGTGAGCTGTGACGCCACAGCACTTTACTAAGGGCAACATAGTGAGACTCGTCTCACAAAAAAAAAAAAAAAAATTAAAATTTTTCCCATTTGTTATTCTTTATAGACTATCTCTTGTGTTATAAAATGTTTGAGATAGTGATTTCATTGGGCTGGCAGACTGTCTGATGTTTTGTTGTGGAAAGCACCTTGATTGATACAGTTTATCAGGCATCAGAGCAGAGGCAGGTGTGTGGTCTCCCTCCCTTTTCAAGTCTACCAGATTTAATGTCTACCTGATCTTGCTGAGTTCCCCTAAACTCTGAAGAGATAATGTGGAGACCATGCTTTCACTAAAATATTCATTTTTCATATATACACTGTACAGTCTCTCCGTTACAGCTACCAGCTGGTCACTTAGCTAAGTGTCCATGTGATTTGTCATCTAAACTGAGATACTTTTGAAAGTACAAGGGAATGCAATCAGTAATTGTAGCAGATGACAGGTATACACCCAAACTGTCCCAGGCACAACAGGAGGTCACGGATCATGGCCTACACTACGCTTGTTTTTTCTCAAGTTGCCTCAATTAGTCATTTGCAAAAAGTTCCCAACTTCTTTGGGGGACCCACTAACCGTGTTATGCTGCTTCTTTGTAGCTAGATGTAGAGAAAGTTAAGGGGGTTCTGGCATCCCCTTTGCCTTTGATTGTACCTCCAGGGCCTACCCCAGGTACAGTCTAGTACCACCCCAGAAAATGGCGCCTCTCCAGCCCTGGCTACCCTCTCTGAGTCAGGGACCCGCAGGCGTGTGCTGACCACACCCCACCCAGCCTCGGTTCCACACCTGGCTGGGTTAGCCCAGCAGAGGGAGGACATGAGAGTTATTGGGTTTGTTTTCCTATCAACAAAAGGTGCTAGGAAATGTTGAGGGTCTTGTCTCTGTTGTTCGCTTAGAATATTGTTGATTACACTGTGGTTTATGGCTTGGATTTGGCTTTTATAAATGGAAGGGAGAATAAAAGAAGGGTGTATATATAGGTGTCTTGGGTGGGTATTTGTGCACAGTGGGAGGCATAGCCCACAGGATTGGAATAGAGACCCAGGGTTTATGACGGATTGGTCTACAAGTGGAGGCTGATAGGTGATTTTGTTGTTAGGACAGTGTTTCAAACTATTCACTCAGATCAGCAGGGATTTAAACGAATGTTCTGATGCTCTGCTTCTGATCTGAAAACATCTAGGTTCTTTTTGTGCCACCTGGTTCATGTGGGATACATACATGTGTTTTTTGAATAAAAATGAAAGCAAAACCCCTTGGTTTTTATTCACTTTTTTTTTTTTACCTAATTAAAAAGTCATTTGGTTTTTTCACTCGCTGGCAAGGGCAGCAGCTCTGGTGAGTGGGCTCAAGAGTGAAAGCGGAGGCACAGAGCTGTCACTCCCCCAGTTCCTTGTTCTGAGTAACGGCAGCTGTGGCCATGTCCTCATTTACTGGGGGGAGACGATGAGACAATGGTTCACGAGGAGTCAATTTTGGAGATTTGGTCTTTTGGTCATGGAAAATGGAGAAAATTGCCCAAACCTTTAGGAAGGGGTTCATTTCTGGGGCACTTGGGTGCCTGGAGAATTAATGCTTTGTTCTATGAATGATTTGCAATTGTAAAAATCTTGACAAAAATAAGAATGTATAACACATTTTGCTTTTACTCTAGTACCCCAGAGCTTCTGGAAGGGAAGATATGATACAGGGCTCTGCCTCCCCAGTGGGCTCAGAAGCCAGGATGGGAGGAGGAGAGATGGTGGGGACCATACAGTGAACTCACCTCACTGCCCTGAGAACCTCCAGGAGGACACCCTGGCACATGACTCTTCTAGCATGTAGAAAAGTCTGGCTTTGCTAGCTGGGCTGTCAGGTATGTGCCTGAAATGTTGGCAGAGCTCATCTCTGGGTATGGAGGAAGACTCTGGGGCTTCGAAAAGATTTTAGACATTAATGCTGAGTTTAGTGCATGTGAATGATCCATGCTTTCAGCTCAGCATGCACTGGGCAGACACAGAAACATGGGAAGAAGACAGGATCACCGCTCCACGTGTGTGAGTGTCTCAGCAAGCAGGCGGCCTGGCTGGGCTGTTCTCACTTTAAGGATAGAGAGCAGACAGGCCCTGAAGGGGCGAGCTGATCATCTGCTCCAAGGTACTGCTCCTGTGAGGGCAGGCGCTGGCCCTTGTGTTAAAGTGACATTGACACATGTGACACATGCCTTCTCATATAAATAAATGTTCCCCATCAGCAGACTCCTTTTGAACAAGTTCACTTGTCCTTCCCCTAAAAATCTTAAGAAGCTTAATATATATTATCCCAAATGGGTGATCTAGTTTCTTTCTCTCTGTCTCTGTCTCTCTCTCTCTCTCTCACACACACACACCCCTATTGACCTAACCCTGAAATTTAGTGTAACTTCATGTGCTGGGAACTGCAACAGAGAAGAGGTAGGGAAGAGATTTTTTCAGTTTATCAAGACATAAATAACAGAAACTCATTTTTCTTCATATTAAAAAAGGTTTGTCCATATTTCTAAGTCAGTAGTTCTCTATCAGAGAACTATGGGTACGACTATGCCTTCCAGGGGACCTCTGGTTGTCACAGTATGGGAGGGAACATCTAATGTTTTGAGGTCAGGGATGTAACTGAACACCTTACAAGGCACAGGGCAGCCTCCACAGAAATGAGTTACCTGGCCCCAAATATTACAGCGCTGAGATTGAGAAACCCTGGTATAGACGGTTACTAGACTCAATGAGAGCATTTACTAGTTATGTTTTCTCCTTTGTGTGTATTATGCTTTGCAATCTTGAAAAGCCGGCTGGCCAGGGAGAGCCTGCCCCTACCGGACCAGCCCTTTCTTAGAAATAACAAAAGGCTCAGCCAATCTCCAAACAATCCCAAGTCTATAGCCCCAAACACCTCCTTATCTAACTCTCACACACCAATCTGGTATGTTCCCTGTCCTAAACCATCCTGGGGTCAGGTACCAGGAACCTAGAAACCACTCCTGTAGCCAGGAGCCCACCAGAATTATTCAGACTCGCCAACCATGAACTGTATATTCTGCCTTGCCTCCTCTTTCCATGGAAACCCCAATAAGTGCTCTGGCTTAGACTTTCCCCCTAGGTCTTCTGCCATCTGACCCAAACCTGTGGCCCTGCA
>CAUYON010037983.1:0-15095 GCA_963573935.1 Arctocebus calabarensis
TTCATGGCATTTCCTTGATCACTATATAAAGACATTAATACTCTACCTTTAATAAGCTTCACCAGTACCCTGCTAAGATGCACCGTAGGTGTGTTCCCACTAATTGCCCTCCCTCTACCCATCCTCCCTCCACCCCACCCCTCCATTTCCCCTTTTCCTGTATTCCTGTGCAATAATTGGGTTTTAGCCTTCATATGAAAGCTATAAATTAGATCCATATTAGGGCTGAGTACATTGGATACTTTTTCTTCCATTCTTGAGATACTTTGCTAAGAAGAATATGTTCCAGCTCCATCCATGTAAACACAAAAGAGGTAAAGTCTCCATCTTTCTTTATGGCTGCATAATATTCCATGGTATACATGTACCACAATTTATTAATCCATTTGTGGGTCAATGGGCATTTGGGCACGGGAATGAGAATTTTTAATTTAAAGGATTTAAGGTTATCTCTACCATGAAGTTTCTTGTACTCAGTGCATATTCTGATATGTTTTTGAGAGTGGTGAGTGAAGTCACAGGTAAAGCTAGAGCTGTACAGACTTATGAGCCCCCAGAGAGTGAATGGCACTGCCACGAGGTTGACAGTTGTCTACTTAAGGGTATTTTATGGAACTCGTGAATTTTGACATTACAGGTACTTCCATTGCCTTTTAAATTTTATGCATGAATAAATTTTGAATGAAAAATAGACAAACTAGATAAAGTAAGGTTGCTTAAATTTTACATATATGTCTTACTGAGAAGGGCATTCTTTCTATAAAAATATGTTGCAGCCTGTACATTCTATATATTGTCATAAAAATTACGTTTATTTTTCATAAACGAAGGATTTTTCAATCCTTTCATATTACAGTGGTTCAACTTGTTAATATTTTTGAAGTTGAATTCTAGAAAGTTCAAAATTTATACTTAATAAATGAAGTTTAATATTAAAGAAAATACTAGGTACATTTATTTTCCTTTATAAAAAATAACGTTGATCTCTTTAAAGGTGTGATTTAATTCTCATGCTTTAAAAATACAGTATTTTTCTGATTTTTTTCTCCTTTGTCTTAAACCTGTTCTTAAAATTTTTCTGCCGATTGTATTGTTCTCATGAGCATCATCTGACATGTGGATAGAATACAATGGGGAGAAAAAGTTGACACATAATGGGTGGGTTTCAAATAACTTTTCTCAAAATTTGTAATTGCCGTATAAACACCACACAGCAATGCCTGAGAGTCATTCATCTTTCTCTACTTGATCTACAGATCTTGCCTCTGATACTGTCAATCGATCCATTTTCTGAACCTCAAATTTTCTGATTTTAGTCATACTTATTCTTAGGTTAAAATTACCTACTTCCTCGAGGCTCTAATATTCAGGTGAAGAAACACTTTCTAATTATTGACCAGTTCTTCAGATAAGATAAAGAGGCCTCTTTTGAAATGCTCTTTGGAAAGAAAGAGGTATAATATTTAAAGGCAAAGATTTGCTGTATCAATTTCATTTCAGTGGACTGCCTTACTGTATAAATTCCACATTTACAAGAAACCGAATTAGCATACATGGGGTGGTTCAAGACTGGTAGGATATTCCAAAATTTCTACAATAAACAGGTGTGTTTTGAAATAATGTGAGCCTAACACGGCAGAGAAAGCTCATACCAAACAGATCCATAAGAATACAAAGATAGATAGCTGGCCAACTTTAGTGCCAAGATTGTAAATTTTAAAAGTTAAGTACCAAGCTAGACATGATGGAACCTTAGCAATTATGTTTTAAGAGAGGGAAAGTAAGAGAATGAATCACTTAAATTCTTTTAGTGATTTTTTTTTTCCTGAGACAGTCTCAGAGGTCTGTGGTGTCATAGCTCACAGCAACCTCAGACTCCTGGGCTCAAGTGATCCTCCTGTTTCAGCCTCCCAAGTAGCTGGGGTTACAGGCGTGTGTTGCCATGCCAGGCTAATTTTTCTGTTTTTAGTAGACATGGGGTCTCACTCCTGCTCGGGCTGGTCTGGAATGCCTGAGCTCAAGTCTTCCATCCGCGTCAGCCTCCCACAGGGCTAGGACTACAGCAGGAGGTCCTAGGCCCGCCTCTTTCAGAAATTTTTGATGCATTAAATTAATTCCTTTCCTAAAGACCAAAATAATGAACAAACAACAAATAACCACTGGCGGCAGCCTTCTAGTGTCTTTAGGACTAGATTATTTATGATTATTGGTATGCTAGCATTGGTCCACCCACACTTAGATGGTTTGGGTTGAGTAAGTGGCCTTTTCTCTTCAAAAACTCATGTGGATTTTTGCAACTTCAACTGTAGGCAATTTTCAAAACCCCCCTAATTGAACCCATTTTTGTTTACCTTCCCACAAGTAACGTCTTTTAAATAGAAGTTCTAACCACGAATTCCAAGCGCTTGGATAAAAACAGAGCAGAATGTGGAATGATTAAGTTTTGTCTCCAAAAGCTATGCTGTTTTACCCATGAATTCAAGTTAATGCAGATAAGTTTTTGGCATTTTATCACTGATATGTATTATTAAACACAGTGAAAATGTCTGAGAAAGCTGAATTAGAATTACTTCAGACTTTCATAACTTTTATGCCTGTTTTTATGTTAGTCAACTGTATTCTTAAAAAGTTGAACCAACTCTCAAATATCCAACTCAGGGGTGAGTGATAGACAGTGTGGAGCGCAGATATACAAAACACGGTTATAATATGCTTTTGTAAACTTCAGGTGGATTTTGTTTTTGGTGGTCTATTTATGTCTTTCTTTTCTTTTCTTTTTTTTGCAGTTTTTGGCTGGGGCTGGGTTTGAACCTACCACCCCCAGCATATGGGGCTGGCGCCCTACTCCTTTGAGCCACAGGCACCAGCCTTATCTATTATCTATTACTTTTGTATCTACCCTAACTACCCACCTAAACTTTGCTTTGCATTTAGATTGAATTACCTATTTGATTACCAGATAGGGAATAATACAGGCCAAGGTTGAAATCTGGCCATATACAACCCCCCAAGACAAGTCATTCTGCACGTGGGAAATACTCAGTGGCTTCTTGCATGAGTCTGATATGACAGACAAGGATGATTTTGTCAGGACCTATACAGCCATGAGATTCACAGTATAAAGTATACATAGGGTTCAGATTACAAGAAAAGAAGCTCTGAATCTTCCAGAAACATTTGCATATGGAAAATATGGCAAACAGAGATATATGTGAGATAAGAAACTAAGAGTTTGTTTTGTTTTGTTTTGTTTTTTTTGTTCTTAAGACAGAGTCTCATATTTTTGCTCCTCGGCAAAGTGCTGTGGCATCAGCTCACAGCAACCTCAAACTCTTAGGTTCAAGCAGTCCTCTTGCCTCAGCCTCCTGAGTAGCTGGGAGTAGAGGCACCCACCACAATGCCTGGCTATTTTTAGAGATGAGGTCTGACTCTGCTTTAATACTTAAACTCTTCCCTTTTTTGTTCCAGTTCTTAAGAAATGCCTAAATACACCTTAAAATTTCCTACTCACAAAAATCTATCTACTTACATTTTCTATTATCTATCTATCTACTAAAGAATCTTTAAATGTATACACATGCAAATTAAGTGGCATTGTCATGATATACACTATTTCGAATAAATACATAAATGACTGTTCCATACAAAGAAAGAATAGAGTTAAAAAATGCTTTAGCTCCTAACACACTGGAGCTCGCAAGGACCGTGCAGACGTTTTGTTTCTCCTCCGAGGAGTCTATGGACTGAACTCTGGGGCATTTCTGTGTCTTCTTTCATATGATCCTTCTTTCCAGCCGTGCTCTCCTGTGTCCGTTGCTACCCTTGGGTCTGTTTTTCAAATGGTTCTCCTATTGATCTCCTCTTCTTCTTTAACATAGTTTGCATATGCCATGTTACCTTAGCCTGAGAGTATTTAGCTTAATAGAATTGTCTCTAAATATTGTTTTAAATAGGTTCCAGCGAAACTCCTGGGAGCTAGTTCATGGGGGAACTGTGATGAGGTAATTGTTGGAGCAAACTGGTTTTGGTCTTTCTACCTCTTTCTTATTTGTGTCCTGTGAGAGAAGGATTTGGTAGTCTAATTGAGTAAAGCACAGACCATTTATTAGGGCACATGTTCAAGCAGGAAGTGTTACTGGATCCGCAATGCTGTGACCCATCCATTTTCATATGCTGTCCCCAGATGGGCAGGTCAATCATGTTTGGTGTATTTTGAAGCCTCGTATTTAGTTTTCAGGGGAAAAGATCAGGAATCCTTGTTGAGCACTCATAGCTAAACTTTGCTTTCAATGAGCAAAGGGCTGACTTAGGTTAGCAAAGAAGGATAGTTTCCAGACTTATAAAGTATTCATTTCCCATTCAGTTGTTATTCCTTTTGAGCAAAGTTCCTTGGCCAGAAAAACCAGAAGGAAAGGATGAAACCCCCCACCCCTTAAGTGTTAAACATATGCTTTGTTTATAGACTTTGTGGTATTTATTTTGGCTACCTGGAGACTTTTAGGATTCTCGTGTCTATTCTTGATAGGTGAGGTTTCTGTATAGTTGAGTTCTGGATATCTTAATTATTATAAGAAAATATATGATGCTTTAAAATCTAGAAACTTTAGCTTATTAAATATGGAAAGTCTTGGGGACGAAATGAGTATTAAGAAGAATTAACTTTGTTATACTGCTTTATCTATTCAAGTAAGATTTCAAGTTAGAGAATCAGTTGCAGACTTTCTAGGAAAGCTTAAACCAAATAATTTTCAGTGAAATTTCGGTCAAACAATTATTAGTTCTTATGCGTTCTATAAAAAATACCTGAGGTCAAAGCTAAAACCTAATTCAGATCACTTATATTAAGCCCCATTTAAGAGGTTCATAATTTTTTCATTAAAGGAAAAAGGCATTTTTTTCCATTCCATTCTGCAAAATACTCTCCTTGTTATGGAGATTTTGGTCTAATTTGTATAGCTGGAGCCAAATGGAATTGCCATTTTTGAGCCAAATTTGTGATTGACTGAATTGAGCCATTATTACTGGAAGGAGCAGAAAGTATTTTTGCTGAAGCCGTTGAGGTGTTGAAGACATAATGTCTGCAGACAAAAAAAAAAAGTCAAGCTATTTTTATGTGTAATGATACAACCGATGACTGAACACTTATCTCAGAGACTGTTTTGATCACAGTCCAAAGAAACAAGCCCGTGTAAGTGAGGTTTGAGCCCTTCCGGGATGAAAAGGGCCAAGAGTTCACACTTTGCTTTGTTAATGTTCCTGAGAAGACAGTTGCTTAAGATGTGGCTTGTCGGGTGGGATTTGAACAGATAAAACTACAGGGATCTTTTCCTTAGCCTAACATGCAGTCTGAGAGATTCAGATGTTCTTTTTTGAATTACTAAGCTATTACTTTTGAATTTCATATAGTCAGATATCCCAGAGTTTCCATTTAGCATTTACTAAACCACTTACAGGATTTCCTTCTTGAACTAGCAGAACTCTGCTCTGGCAGGGACCTAATAAACTTCTAGCCTTGGATGAGAGTAGGAAATAAAATCTCATCGCAATCCTGTCTTCCAAGGAGGATAGATAAACGAGTCCCATAAAAAATGTATGTCTATTATATAACTCTCTAGGAGATCCCCTCCCCCCAACAGTGTAATGCAGTTTGGGGGCCTAATACCAGCTACTAAAGAGTTATATTGTTCTGAAAATAGAAGACATTTTAAGAAATTCAAATAGTAGTTAGCATTCTATTATGCTAGTTGGCTTTGAAATTAAATTCAATCATAAAAATATCTATAGAACTTTTTTGAACAACTGGGTCATAGCATTTTTATGAGACAGCGCTTAAGGTATTGAAAGGCAAATACATCACTATGCTCAGTTCTTTCTCTAAAATATCTTTTGGCTTGAAATTAGTAGCTTATATGGCCAATTCAAATAAATGGCTGAAAACCTCACGATGTCAAGACCTCTCTCCTGTTGTAGCACTTAACTTGTTTTAGCTCTACAGGATACAATTGTTATCAACAGAAACATTCAGAGCTAGAGTCTTATATGAGAGATTTCTATTATATATTCGGCCGGTGTTTAGAATTATAGAATTTTAAATTTGCAAAGAATTTCAAATTTTAGTTTCTGAACTTACTTCTCTGCTATTAAATAAGATAGCATTTCAGTCATTTGGGAAAGTTGTGTACCTTTTCTTAAAGTTCTCCTACTTTATTTTAGTACTCTCCCATGAAAACATTGAGTTGTACTGGCAGGTTCTACACGTTTAATGACCTGCCATTACTTTTCCATAAGTTGTAGGCCGGGGTTTAGGAGGGGACCTGGCAGTGCTTTGGGAAGAGTGATTTGTATTTTGCTTATAGTCTGTGGCTTTGTGTGTGTGTGTGTGGTTTAGCAGTATTTTCTTCAGCCCAAACTGATACAATTCTAGGGAAATTAATACTTTTCCTTTTCTTAAAAATTAGAAAAATTGAGAGGCCTCTGCTTTAATTTGCCACTGTGCAATTTCACTTTCCGACAGCTTGAGCACTCTGGATATTTACACAAGTGCAGCCCAGTTCTTTGTGATCCAATGTAGTCCTTGATGGGAAAAGCGGCTCTTAGTCACTGATCCCACAGCTGTCTGTGTCCCTGATGACATTTTGCTTCTTGCTGACTGCTATGACAGGAGCGATGTGTGACTTACCAAGGGCTGCTTGTGACTCAGCCAGCAATGTGACTCCGCAGGTCTGCCACTCACACGCACTGGCTCTTGGAGCCTGAGAGTGAATGACCAGAGCTGAATTCAGCAGAGGGTTTTGCCCCCATCTGAATCTTTAGCTTGCTTTTGTTTCATGCAGACACTCAGACCTTCATTTCTGAAGTCTGACTCCGCTGCTTCCTGATCTGTAAAGGTGACTTCTCCGTAGTGCTGGCTTTGCTCAGTGAGGGGAGGCAGGGCCCGCGACGAGTGTGGGGAGGGGGGATGGTGGGAAGGTCCTTCTGTCCAGGTCTCATTGTGGGAACCAGGAAGTCACTGGGAAGGAGCAGAGATTGGTGAAAAGAGCTTTAGAGGTCAGGTGCCGAGGATCACGCCTGCAATCCCAGCACTCTGGGAGCCAAGGCAGGTGGATGGCTGGAGCTCAGGAGTTCCAGACCAGCCTGAGCAAGAGTGAGACCCCATCTCTACTAAAAATAGAAAAATTAGCCAGGTGATGTGGTGGGAGCCTGCAGTCCCAGCTACTTGGGAAGCTGAGGCAAGAGGATCTCTTGAGCCCAAGAGTTTGGAGTTGCTGTGAGCTATCATGACGCCGGGGCACTCTATTCAGGACAACGGAGTGAGACTGTATAACCAATAAAAAGAAGCGCTTTAGAGATAGATAGCCCTGGATTTGAATTTGTTTTTTAAATTTCACATTACTATGAGGGTATGCATGTTTAGGTTAGATTGTTTTCATTTCTAAAACTGGTAAAGTTCGAGTTGTAGTTGAGCCCTTCCCCCAGGAGCATGCTGAACGCCCTTGCAGTGTGCACGTTGTGTGAGATCCCGCCAATGGCCTTCCCACCTCCCTTTCCCCCCCTTCCCCCCAAATAGACTATATTTGGGGTTTTTCTTTTGTGTGGACGTGTAGTTGTTTATAAATTGGTTCCACATTGGGATTGAGTACATTGGATTCTTTTTTCCATATCTGCGATACTTTACTAAGAAGACTGTGTTTCACCTCCATCCAGGGAAACATAATCTTCCAATCAATAGCTGATGGAAAAGGGGAAGAGATAGACGAGAGATATTGGAGCTGAGGGGCTAAGGATTGTGTGAGGTCACCATGTGCCAGGAGGAAGGTCTTGGCCCATCTACCTGTATAATTGTGTGGACGGGGGAAAGTTGGGTAACGTGAAAGGATCATGGTGAGGTGAGAGAGCACCACATACAAATACTGAACAGTTTTGTAATTATAACTGTAAAATAGTAGGTGAAAGAGAAAGGGCAGCTAAATCTGTCCATACTCAAATGCAGCTAATCTCTCTGTGTATATATGATGTGTGTACATGCAATTATACACATATCTTCTATAAACCTACTGTATACCAAGTAATGTATTGCTTAGACATTGAGAATACCAAGATAAATAATCCATGGATTTAGTATCTAAAGTTTCCTCATTGTTCTGTCGCTTTCAAGCTACAGAGTCTGCGTCATTGAGTATTCTCAGCAAGCCGAGGCAGGAAGGTACTAGTCCTGCCGATGGTGCACCTGGGTATCGGAGTCTGTAGAAAAATGTACCTTGATCTGGCAGAAAAATGTACCTTGATTTGGCACCTTTCCATGTGGTTTTGGAAGAAGTATAGACTTATAAGGGAAGTCAGGGAAGTCAGAAGTACTACAGGTGAAGATTATCCGGTACCAGAAAGTATGAATTATGCAGCCTGGTGGGTGAGCGGTAAAGAAAAATGTGTCTCCCTCTGTCACTTTTCTGAAATGTCTTGTGCCCTGGAAAAAGAATCCTCCTCCCTTAAGGAATGTCCAGAGGACCGGGAGCCCCTGGGCAGGAGCACATTAGCCAAAGGTGTTCCCAGTTGGGGGTTGTATAGGGATCTCTCCTGAATAATTGCGTGGTGAAATCAGAATTTCTTAAAGCCCTTCTGTGGACTAAAATACAAGAGTTACAGGGTGAACCAGCATTTACATTCTTAAAACAAGCTACGCAAACAGACTCTGAGGAAGGCACTTTTCCAAATGAAGGGTAAATGGAGAAACAAATTTTGAAAAAAAAAAGTCATCAGACATATTATCCCTCGGCATTAAATATAGATACACAATATAGAAGGCAATTAATGTTATTTTTGATTCCTGGCAGAACTTGAGACGTTGGTTTGTCTGACGCAGCAGGACATCCTTGGTGGGCCTGGGCCTCCTGAGGGAGGTTAAGGGAGGAGCAAAAGCCACCTCTGGCGCAGACGGAGAGTGCACTTTGTCCCATCCTGTAGCACAGCAGGGCCCCAGCTAGGATGTTTGAGGATATAGGTGGCGGTGAGTGTCGGAGAACTCAGTGATTTTAAGAAGACAGTTGTTAATACTTAGTTTCACTTGGCGTAAATAGATCCGAGCAATAAAGATTGGTGCAAATGCATTATGGAATATTTTGAAGCAAATCAAATTTAAATTAGCAATACCTCTTTGATTTAGTTGAGGAATTAAGAAAAGGTTTCATATCTGAGGCCATCCAAGTCTGGTATGCACATCCTCTCCCTGCCCCACTGCTCTTGGATGATTCTTGATGCTTCAGCCCAAGAATCCCCACTCTTTGCTGGGGCCTCTTCCTTAGGTTTCAGCTCAACATGGCAAGCTCCTTCCTGCTTCAGAGAGTAGTCTTCCCCTATCTCTTTCCTTGTTTGTTTTTCTTCCTTCCTTCCTTTCTTTTTGTTTGAGACAGAGTCTCAGTCTGTTGCTCTTGGTTGACAGCTATGGCTTCATAGCTCACAGCAACCTCAAACTCTTGGGCTCAAGTGATCCTCTTGCTTCAGCCTCCCCCATAGCTGAGACTGTTACAGGTGCCTCCCACAAAGCCTGGCTAGTTTTTCTATTGTTTTAGTAGAGATGGGGTCTTGCTCTTTACCAGGCTGGTCTCAAACTCCTGAGCTCAAGGGATCCACCTGCCTCAGCCTCCCATAATGCTGGGATCACAGGTATGAGCCACCCTGCCCCGCCCCTGGTCTCTTTTCGATCTGAGCTTTGCATCATACTTCAAATTTTAGCTTAAGTGTTACCTTTTTACACGGTTTAGCCCTACTTTACCTCCTCACCCCTTTCCATTATTGCTATTTTTAGCCTCATACTTTTCCTTCAGTACTTCTTACACATTTCTTTACTTGTTAATTTCGTTCCTTTGTGTTCTGACTTCCGCCGAGTCTAAGGTCCAGGCGGAAGGATTCTGTGTTTATTTTCCCCTTCACAGTTCTCCCAGGGTTTAGTAAAGTTACTTGTAAGAAAAGATATTTAACACATTTTGGGGAAAAAAAGAATGAAAAATACCAGTTATTCATATTTAAATTTGCAGCATTGCAAGAATACAGGGTCTAGGTTCCGAAATTTCTCTGATTGAGTATATTCAAAGCAGACACAGGATATGAGGAAGCAGGCCAGGGCAAAAACAGACGCCGTGTGTGCACAGCCATCCGCATGATACGGGTGTGCTCATTGAAATGTCTGACAAAGCTGTTGGCACTAGGACTCATTTTTGTGAGATCATTCTTAAAAAATGCTATTTGAAATCTATAGAATCTTTTGCAATAAATGACTTAAAGTCCAGAAAGGAACTGTGTTTGCTTGCTGCCGGTGTCTGACCGCCTTAGTTCATTGGAATGCAGAGAAAGTGACAAAAGTAATTGTGAGTGAAAAGCACCTGCCTCAGACAGCCTTTGCTCCATGTGACAGGCGCTGCTGGGGATACAGGACTGAACGGAGAAAGGATTCTTAACCTCGCAGAGCTTACAGTCTCCATTTTTGTCTGGTTTTCTGTTCAAAGCTTTATTATTTGCTGAAGAGCAGGCCATTCTCTGCGGGTGACTGTGGCCATCTCCCAGTGAAGTCCGTGCGCCGCTCTAGCCTGACATCTTGTCCCGATGCTGCACATCTAGAACAATTTTAACTGAAAGTCAGCATTTGGGGGAAAATGTCTGTGCCTACCTTGACATACAGTAGAACCTCTGTCAGATGACCACCCAAGGGACTGTCACCAGTTGCTCAGCACACGGAGGCGGTCCACGTAAGGAACCGGCCTCCTGTGCTGACACGTCCGCGCGGTGCTCGCCCAGTCTGTGAGAATCAGGTCACCTGAAGGACGTGGTCAGTTAGGGACGGTCTACTGTAAAAGCATTCTCATTCCTGGCGTTGTTATTTTTTTAATTGGAGAACTTGAGTAACTATTTGTGTGACACATTCTAGAAAAACAAATTAGGTACAAACTCCTTGCATGAGCCTGTCCCCAACCTTGCTGCAAGGCACCCAAAATTTAAACAACAGAGTAAAAATAAAACAAAGGCCACTTTGTTTTTTAGATGGAAATCCTTCTAAAATACAATATATATTCTATAAGTTAAACTATCAATCAATATAAGTACAGAGAAATCACTCAGTATAAATTTCGTCCATTATATTTGAAAGTGGAATACACTGAACATGTCATTTTAAGCTTTGATTATCATGATTTTTAATTCATAATGGCTTCTAGAAATTTTGAGATGTAAAGGGCCTTTTTATACTTAACAATGTTCCCGTTTTCCTACTTATTATTTATAATATTATCTTCTGATTTTCATGTTTTTGTTTCTTCTTTCCGCACGTAACTTATTTTCAATATACTGCCAATATTGCCTTCAAGACCCACCCTTTTGAACTCATTTTTTGCTATTTCAGTCGGTGGTGATTTTGCCCCTACGGTAAGTGTAAAGTTCTGAGTAAAGACATAAGATTCTTCTCTACCTGAAGCATATGAACTTTAAGGCATGGATTTTGTCATGTTAATTTTCTTTCCTTAGAGACCTTTTATTTTCATACTTCTTATGGTAAACCTGTATTCTGGGTGATTTAAATCATTGGATGCCTAAGTCTCTACACGAAGCACGACTGTGCTTTAGCTCTTTGCTAAGCTATGCTTGTTTTTGTTTCTAATTATTTTGGCTCAAAATTAGCTCTATTATAATACTTTTACCACATCTCATGTGAATCATTCAAAAAGTCTAAAAAATGATTTATGGCCCCAGGAATACACTCTCCTTAATGGTTCTCTAGAACTAAGCAAATCATCTTTGCTTTGTATCTTTTCTGGGGTACATGAATAAAATGAAACAAAGGGGACCAGTCTCCAGATCTTTTTTAACAATGTGAATATACGTGACACTGCTCAACTGTACACTTAAAAGTGGGTATGATGATAATTTTGTGTTCTGTATATTTTACTAAAATTAAAAACTAAAAACTTAAAAAGGAAAAAGGGAAAGAAAGAAGAGAAAATCATTTGAAATATGGAATGATCTCACTGTAAGAAATAACAAAGAAAACAAAAGACAAACACACACACACAAAACTGGAGCACATTCCAGAGATATGTCAGCACTGCCTCAGGAAGAAAAAATAAAGAAAAATAAAGCAAATAAGAAAAGTAGCAAGCAAGCAAGACAAGTCTAATTATTTAATTATAGAATTTAGAATAATGTTTTAACTATATTATTCTGAGTAGCTATCAAGACAACAGCAATTACTTAACCACAGTGTCCAGAATCACATCATGATAGTATTTCAGTGATGTTGGAAGTTTATAAGATGCTGTGCAATACACAAAATTTTAGAAAAATAAAGAACTTTTCTCTCCTATAGGTTTAATGGAAGAATAATATAATTCAAATTTAAAAGGGGAGAAGAAAGTTATTCAAAGAAATGGTGAGATTTTATTCCCTTTGCTACTAATACAGACATTAATGCTGTTACAAGAAAAGTCTCTTCAAAAAGATAAAATGACAATTAAATACATAATTAGGAACAATTTATGGAAAAGAGTTTGGGTGACGTCAAAATTTACTTGCTCTACATTCAATCCTTTTTTCAGCTTTTATTTTAAAATATTTCCAGACTTACAAAACACTTTCAAAAATGGTATAAAGAAACCCATAGATTTGAATCCTGCCCTTTTCACTTTATATTACAAGCATTTTCATTGTCACTAAATATTCTTTAAAAAGCATTCTATTCAGTGGCTGAAAATTATTCTATCAAAATTCATAATTTACCTAGCTATTCTTCCGATGTTGGGGATTTAGGCAGTTCCCAATTTTTGTGCTCTTATAAAAAGAACTTCACTTAGTGTTTTGTTCCCACTATAAAACTTAAAATGCAAACTTTGGGGAACTCAGGGTTGGTGTAATTAAAATATAGTAAGCAAAATTAACAAGCTGGTTAGGACCTCTTCAGGAGAAAACAACTGATGAGACTTCTGAGAATGGGAGAAAAACGAGGGACGTGGACACGATAAATTCACACCAGATGCCAAGGAATATCCAGTAAGTTGGTTCTGCATTGAGCAGATGGGCGGTAGAATGTGTTAACCCTTACTATGGAGTTTCTGCGAAAGGAATTTTTTTTGATCTATCACTTGGTTTTTACTGTTTAACAAATCACCTCAAATTTAAGTGGCTTACACCATTATCCTTGCATTATTATTATTATGTTTTTCCCTCACAGTTCTGTGCTTTGGTAAGGCCGTTCTTGCTGGTTTGGGCTTGGACTGGATGGTTAGGATGATCTAAGTTACATATCTGGTACTTCAGCCAGCACAGCTGGAGGCTCTTCCTAAAGGGCTGCTAATCACTCCTAAGCTATGCTAAGCTCGGCTAGAGGGTGTAAGGAGGTTCCCTGCGCAAGAGAGGGTCAGCCCTAATGAGCAAGTACTTTCAAACTTTGCTTTTATCATGTTTGCTGATGTCTCATTGGCCAGAGCAAATCATGTGACTAAGCCTTGATCAGAGGGGCACAGAAACAGATTCCACTCGATTTGCTAATGGGAGCGATGGCCCGGTCTCACTGCAGAGGAGCTTACCTACAGGCAGGGAAGAATTATTGCAACTAGTTTTCCAAATAATCTATCACACTTAATATGCTATATAGGCAAGACATAGATTGTATGAGGAGAGCAAGTTTAGTTGTGTACAAGCAATTTCAGAGTTCACGAACTTTTCAAGAATGCTGTTTTTTCTTTTATTTCATTTCATCTTTATTGATACTAATTTCGGTGGTAGTTAATAGTTACTGACAGCTAAGCCTTCTGTTAAAATGGACATTATCTCTAGGGCATCTCTGTGGCTTTTAGTTCATAGATGTGGCTCCTTTTTACAAAAGGGTGTAAACCTCCCCACCCACCTCAAACTCACGTCCACTCAACAACATTCAACAAACATTACTATATGTACTGAATATTGAAAAGATAAAGATGCAAATGCATGCTCCTCATTTTCAAAAAGCTCCTGGTTTATAGGGTATGGTAAGTAGAGAGATGGTTGCCAAAAGATGTTCTAATCCCTGAGATTGTGAATATGTTTTTTTCTGTACATGGTGAAAAAAGACCTTGACAAAGTGACTAAGGTCAAGAACCTTGAGATTTTTTTTTTTTACTGTCTTTTTTTTTTGGTCTATGTGTACTTTTTTTTCATTCATTTATTTATTTATTAAATCATAGCTGTGTACATTAGTGCAAGCTTTTGCACAGCCAAGAACATAGTAAGTATAGCAAGCAGATAGCCCTCAGAATGGGAGAAAATATTTGCAAATTATGCCTCTGACAAAGGTTGAATAACCAGGATACACAGAGAACTCCAACATATTAGCAAGAAAAGAACAAGTGATCCCATCTCAGGATGGGCAAAGGACTTGAAGAGAAACTTCTCCAAAGAAGACAGGCACATGGCCTACAGACACATGAGAAAATGCTCACCATCCTTAATCATCAGAGAAATGCAAATCAAAACTACTTTGAGATATCACCTAACTCCAGTAAGATTAGCCCACATGACAAAATCCCAAAACCAGAGATGTTGGCATGGATGTTGGGAAAAGAGTACACTTCTACACTGCTGGTGGGAATGCACCCTAATATATTCCTTTTGGAAGGATGTTTGGAGAGTACTTAGAGATCTAAAAATAGACCTTCCATTCAACCCTATAATTCCTTTAGTAGGTATATACCCAGAAGACCCAAAATCACAACATAATAAAGATATATGTACCAGAATGTTTATTGCAGCCCAATTCATAATTGCTAAGTCATGGAAGAAGCCCAAGTGCCCATCAACCCACAAATGGATTAATAAATTGTGATACATGTATACCATGGAATACTATGCAGCCTTAAAGAAAGATGGAGACTTTACCTTTTTCGTGTTTACATGGATGGAGCCGGAACATATTCTTCTTAGCAAAGTATCTCAAGGATGGAAGAAAAAGTATCCAAGGTACTCAGCCCTACTATGAAGCTAATTTAAAGGTTTCATATGAAGGCTATCACCCAACTATAGCACAAGAACATGGGAAGAGAAGGGAGGGGGGAAGTTGGGGTGGATGGAAGGTAATTGGT
>CAUYON010037984.1:0-23174 GCA_963573935.1 Arctocebus calabarensis
TTTTGTGTGGCCTTGGTATGTTTATTGTTTTTGGCCTGTTTTTGTTGGTTTGTTTGTGGTGTTTTGCCACTTCTATATTTCCTGGTTTACTTCTTGTTGCTGTTTCAAAAAAAAAAATTAAAAAAAAAAAAAAAAAAAAAGAAAGAAGACTACAGAAGGAGAAGAAGAAAAAATGAAAAATGGAGAGAAAAGGGGAAGGAAAAGGGAGAAAGAGGCAGGAGGACCAGAAGAGAACTGGCAAACGTGAGAGGGAGGATGGAAGGTGGGGAAGCAGCAGCACCTTATGAGTGTGGCTGAGCTTGCGAATAAGACCCTTGGGTAGGGGCCTGGGGGAGTGGGGGTGGCAATGCTGACCTGTACGAGCTTCCTGTCTTTCTCAGCGCTCACTGCCTGCCTGCTGGGCTCTGGCTCGATCTCCTGAGTTCTGCCTGCTGGACACTGGCTCCTGCCTGCTGTTGGCTGGCTGCTCCCAGCCTACTGATGCCCCACCCGCTGGCTGCACAGAGGCTGAGGTGGGGGCTCCAGCCCCTGCTCTTGAGGGGCAGTGGGACAGAGGGAGAGGAGGGCAGAGCTGCTCTCCCTCGCAGGGGGTTGCACAGGAGATTGTGGAGTAAAGTGAGCATTCAGGGGACAGCAGAGGCTGAGGCTCCCAGGGCCTGGCCTCCTGGGGTCGGAAGGAGGGACTGGGCTGGCTAGGAGCACTAAGGCCCTCAAAGCTGCTGGCCTCTGGATTTTATAGGGAGATGACAGGTTCTGAAGTTTCTCTGTTTTTCTCTTTAGAGCTTGAAGATCATTCACTTACTTTATCCTGAAGATGGCTGTCAGCCAGGAACAGAAACCCTGGGGGTGGGGGGAAGGGAGACAGAGAGCTATCAGGTAGAGCCCCCAGTCCACCAACCTGACCCTCCTTTCCCCCTTGACTGCCACCCATCCCATTCTCTTAACTGCACAGTTTCCACTACCCCCCGCTCCCAAGAAAAACTCCATACCCTAGGAATTAGCTCATCCCCAGAGAGGGGGGGAGAGAGAGAGAGAGAGAGAGAAGGTCCTAGCCCTCAAAGAAGGAAAAAACTTTTCATAAAATAAATTTAAAAAAAAAAAAAAAAAGAAGAAGGAAAAAGACTAATGCCAAATTGGATTATCTGTGGACCCTCACAACCAGAGCTACAGATTCCTGAAAATACCCTGCAGTTGTATGAATTTGGGTGGGGATGCACAGGGTTTGGGTTCTGGGAAAGGTAGTAACCTCCAGTTAATAAGAGTTTGGAACATGGCTGCCAAAAGCAGAGGAGGGGACATGCCTCCAAGTTCCTGCCACTTATCTATAGTCTTCTCTTGAGAAGCCAAAACCCAGTGTCACTACAAGATATCTCCCTGACTCTAGCTCCCACACCTACCTTCTAGTAGTGGGTAGGGATGTAGAGGGAAGGCTGGACACAGAATCTTTGCCCAACCTCCTAGTAAGAGAAGGTCCAGACTTAACATGGCACAGGGGAGAAAGGTACCTTTCAGGCAATATGCAGGACTATGCTACTTGTTGCTAACACTCCCCTTGTCTGGGGACCATTTAGACACCTCAGGTTAGCAGGGGCAATAACTTTGCTTTGCCACCTACCAGCATGAGTCTAACTCAGGAAGCTGACAGTCATCTTCTGTCAGGGCTGCTGTAAGAGCTACCACCCCTAGGACTCCCAGCCTAAGCTAGGCTGACCAGGGGTACCCCAGTGTTTGAGGATTAGAGTTCTGACCAGGACCCTCTCCCTTGAAGAATGACAGAGGGCCAGGCAGGTAACAATTGTACACTGGGTCTGACATGAAAGGGAGTATGGGGATGGCTGTGTACCATGTACACATGTTCCCATGTACATACATTGTCTAAAAGGGCCACTGCCACTCAGCTTCAATCCACAAGTAGGTCATTGGCCTCACACAGCCAGGGGCCACCTGGCTCCAACCTCTGAGCAACACCACAGCTTCCCACAGATGATGTACACTTTGCTAGGCAGGACTGGAAGACTCATTATTATTTCTAAAACTGTGTCTAAGGAAAAAAGGTGGCTTAGGATTAATTAGCAGAGGTGGGCACAGAACTCTGTTGTGGCGAAAGAAAGTTCAGAGTTTCTGGATGTTATGGTTGTGACACAGAGGACAGGACCCAGGAGTTCTGGGCTTGCGTGGTTATCCCACGAATCTTAGATAAGCAAGTTACTTCCCTTCCACTAGTGTCCCTGATCCCATATCCCTGGAAGCTACAGAATGTTTAGTCTATTAGCTCTAGGATGCAGGGAGGCTAAGAAGTTTAGGGAAGGGCACTCACATTGTCCCTTTGGTCAAAGTCAACGGAGCTGGAGACAGAGGTGAGACGCTCATACCGGTCATGACTGTCCCCGTGCATAGCTGAGGCCACACTGGGGGTGGGGAAGATGAGAGATCAGATAGCCTGGTGAGTCTGAGCCCCTGGGGAGCTAGGATGAGCACTCCAAAGCTCCAAGGCTATAGAAGGCACAGAAGGCATAGAAGACACAGAAAGCGCAGAGGCTGAAGCAGGGAGGAATGAACACCCTCTATTATGCCTCCCTCCAATATGCCTCTTCATGTCAGAGACCTGGTCAGGGTGGTGGTGGCAACAGTGCTGGGCAATGGGGCCCCAGGGGAGGAGGGATCTTTATCATCACTCTATGGAGGCTGAAGCAAGAAAGCTAGAGGACTCTGCAGTTCCAGAGTTGACCAGTGGGTGGCGGGGGCAACTGAGCCAATGTTGTGCAAAGAACAATGGGGAGCTGAAGGATGGACCAGGAGAACCCTGGAAGGGTTGGGGGTTTGGGGGGGTGGGAGACGTCTCTCCTGTAGGGTCCTACTCTCCCTGACCCCAGCAGCTGTTCCAACTCCAACTCCAGCCCTATAGACAGAGACCACAGAGCACCATAGAGGCCCGGAATGGGAATTCCTTAGGCAGCCCTCCTCCCAGGCTCCAGAAGATGTGAGCAGGGAACCCTGGAATATGAAGAACTAGCTGTTAGGGAACAAGAAGCCACTGGTGACACCCAATCTTGTCTCTGCATGACTGTGCTGAGGATTTTCTGGAGGACGGGTCTCCTCTCCAGCCCAAAGGCCACAAAGCCAGGGGCACACAGGAAGGGACTTCTCCCCGGCAGGGAGCCAGGAGAAAGAGAAATGGGGGGAGCTGAGGCAGAGACAAGTTGGGGAGCCCCCTGCTCTGCAAAGCACACCGCCTGCGTTAATCCGAAACATGAGCCTGCAGAGGAGAAAACTGCAAAAAGAAACCAGCAACTTGGCAGGAAGAGAAGAGAAGCGTGAGAGAAGAAAAGGGAAAGCTGGTTTAGTGAGAATGAGGGGGCCGGTGCCCCACATACTATTCCTGTTCCACTCGGTCCCTCTCCTGCCGCCGAAGCCTGGGGACAGAGAATAGACAGAGTTAGCAGAGGCAGAGGAGAGTCCCTGAGGACTGGCCAATTGAAGGCCCTCACAACCCACCCATGCTCAGTCAGGAGCTAGTCCCTCTTCATCCATTCAACAAAAGGGGATGAAAGAGGGCTGGCTCTTTCCTGTTCCTGAGGCGCGTGAAGCAAGGTGTATGTGTGTAGAGGTGAAGGGGTCCCAGATCCTTACCTGTCTGCATCTGTCACCAGAGCCAGCCGCCCATAGTCCCAGGCCACCTTCCGGAGGATAGAAAATAAGAACAGCAATGCCTGAGGGAAGAGGAGGTGGTTGGCAGATGGAGAAGTTAGCCATCTGCTAGATTAGGTGGTCAGAATCTTGTCTTAGAGGGGATGACCCTGGCTTGGGTGAATAGTCAGAGGTTAGGCTTGGGCTGGACAATGGGGATTTCTCCTGCAGTTAAGCCTGGGCTGTCAGGGTCGGGCAGGAGAGTGGTTAGAGCTAGCGGTGTCTGCCAGATATGCTCAGGGCATGGGTGCCAAGGGCAAGGGGTGGTGTGGGGGCACTCACAAGGAAGCACATGAAGTCCAGAGCCAGTACGGTGGGGACGCCCCCAAAAGGCAGGCCCTGCAGGACAGTGCTGCGGATGCGGGCGCTGTAGCAGTAGTCCTTGGGGTTGCTGTTGTTGAGGGCCGTGGTGCCCAGTGTGGCCAGCAGGAAGGGCAGCATGGCTACTACTGCCGCATGGTCCTCCTGGGCAGAGGGCAGAGCAGTCAGCTGGGCTTGCCCCCATTCCCCATCATTGCTCCAACAGAGTGGATATGGGGAGGGGGCAGTGAGGGCAGATCAGCAGGCTGCCTGGGTGGGTCGAAGCTCTGGTCTCTGGAGATAAGGGCCTAAGAAGGGGAGGGTTGAGTCACATGGATTTACCTTCACTGGCCTTCTGACTGTGATCCTAACCTGGCCTGGGGAACTCAGCCCAGAGGTCAGACCTGGACTGGGGAGACTGGTTTCACTAACCTGGAAGGTGTCTGTGAGTCTCTAACTCCACCCTCATACATAACAGACACTTTCTCTCCCTCTCACTCTCATTCTCTTAGGTAGGTAGTGGAGCTGAGTCTGAGGGAAGACAGGAAGGGGTCTTAGGCATAAGGACTCAAAGCTAAGAAGAGGGGTCTCCAAGCCAGGGGAGGATGGGTCAGGAGCCAGCTACCTCATCAGAGTCTCTTTGTTCTACACCTATTAGAAAAAGGAGCACGATTTCATTTGCTCAGAGTTTTCAACTCCGTTAATCACCTCAACATAACAGGCTTCAAAACAAGATGTTTAGCTTTGGAGTTAGCCCCTTTGTCCTCAGAGCATGGGTCCAAGGATGGGGTCAGAGTGGGAAGACAGGTAAAAAGCAGGGCTTTTGGGTTTGAATAACCTGCCTGGCCCCACCAACTGCTGCTCATCCTCATTCTTTTCCCCTATATAGTTCTCCCCTCCAGCCTTCTCAGTTCTCATCAGCTATCTGAACAGGGGGTTACCTGAGTGGTGTGAAGACTACAACACCCAGAGTGCCATGCTTCTGACTCTGGAGCAGGGCAGGCTGGGAATGCCGTACCGTACCCTCTGGCGAGCTTTCCTATTGGCAAAGGAGGGGAGAATGAGTGGGGCCTCTTAGACAGCCCAGGCCCCCTGCAGCCAGGGGATTGCCCTTCTGCCCTGTCTCCTGCCACTGCTGAACCACTGCAGGACTGCTCTTGATGCTCAGTGTGGATGGGCTTGGCAAGCGGGGAAAGGGCAGTCAGCTCAAATACAGGGGTTCTGGAAGAGCTTGAGGACAGAGCTGAGCCAGGCTCTGGGGAATCTCCCAGGGCGGAGAAGTGTGGTGGCAGCAGCAGCAGCAGCAACAGAAGCACTGCCCCACCCTGTTTTACTGGGGGCCCCCTGGGGGACCCTTCTGCTGACAACAGTGAAGTTCTGCCTTGAGGTGGGAGGTCCCCAGGGAAGAAAGGAAACCAAACAAAGAGAGAGAACAACAAACTTAGAATCAATGACTACAACTTGGGGAGCAAGTGTCTCTTAGCCCCCTGGGGTGACTTAGAGGTTTTCTCCTGCCCACTAGTCCAGATTTTTCCCTGACTGCTCCTAATACTCCAATAGCATGGCAAGAAGCACAAGCTCTCAGATGTATGGGAAGCTGGAATTGTTTCTCTCTCTTGGTCCCAGGGAGTCTCTGCAAAGCCTGGATTAGGAAAGCTTGCCCTGTGTGATCTTTTTCAGCCCTAGCTGCCTTTGAAAACACACTAATTTAGTAATTGTAGCAGGTACCATTTGTTGAGTGTCTTCTGCTTCAAGAATAACATATACATTTCATTTAATCCCAGACAATCCTATGAGTGTCAACTGCCATTTGAAGGCGAAGGCACAGGGGCTTAGAGGTGTTAAGTAACTTTCCCAAGATCATACTACTTATAAAACAATGGACCCAGGATTCAAACCTAGTTCGACTTCTTTCTAAAGCCAGAACATTTTTCAGGAAATCCTGATGCTTTTCTGATGTGCCTGGAACAGGACTCTGCAAACCATGGTTCTCAGGCCAGGGAACTTGAGGTCACTGTGGAAATGTATGTTCTTGGGTGTATAAACATGCATTGATGCATATATCTGTGTGGAGAAAGAGCTAGTGACTTCATGGCAATCCACAGAAATGAAAGGAATTGTTGGCTTCTAAGTCGGGGTGTGTGCATGGGTGTGTCTGGGAGCCTGGGTATGTAAACATGACATGCATAGAACCCAGGGGCACCAGAGGTTAAAGATAGATGTAGGTATCTTGGGGGGCTCTAATTAGTACCCCCTTTTCAAATGCCAACTCCAATGCACTCTAGAAATCTCAATAGCTCATTCCTACCCCTTGCCTGTTTCTCTCCCTGAACTCCAAGGCTTTATCAGGTCACAATGAAGTAAGTTCAAGCCCCAAAGTGCCGTTCCTCCCACCTCTTGTCTTCTCCACATCACAAGACGGTGGAAAATTCTTGGAGCTTCTAGCTCAAGGGGCCCTAGCAAGGTGGGTGAAGGTCCAGTTAGATGCTTAGGACCTGAAGTCATCATGTTCTTCTGCTGCCTCCCTCTTTAGGGTCACAAAGCACTGTCCCTTTCACAACTGCATTGTTCCTCTCACCTGTACTAAAGGAAGGCAGGGCACACTCAGATCACAATCTGATTCCCATTTTACAGGGGAGGAAGCAGGGACCCAGGGAGGGGAAGCAACCTGCACAAGCTAATAGGACAAGGAAGGGATGGAGGCAGAGCTGGTGGCTCTGCCAGTCAAAAGAGTTACTCCAAGCTCTAAATTGTGAAGGTGGGGTTCTTGGGCTGAGTTTCATCAAGGGCAGCTGTTCTCAAAGGGGGTGAGACAGCCAAGCCAGTGGTTCTCAACCTGTGGGTCGTGACCCACAGAAACTGTATTAAAGGGCATGGCATTAGGAAGGTTGAGAACCACTGAACTAAGAGGAGGAGAGAAACTAAGAATATTTGGGGGATAGGCTGGGTGCTCTGGCTCATGCCTGTAATCCTAGCACCCTGGGAGGCTGGAGAGGGAGGACTGCCTGAGTTCACGAGTTCAGAGTTCGAGACCAGCCGGAGCAAGGGAGAGACCCTGTTTCTAAAAATAGCCAGATATTGTGGTGGGTGCCTGTAGTCCCAGCTACTTGGGAGGCTGAGGCAAGAGAAACGTTTGAGCCCAAGAATTTGAAGTTGCTGTGAGCTGTGATGCCACAGCACCCTACCAAGGATGACAAAGTGAGACTGTCTCAAAGAAAAAAAAAAAGAGTATTTGGGGGAGATAAAGTGGCAGAGGGCAATTCTTCCTCTTCACAAAGGTGCCTGGGCCAGCTGTATCCTAGAATTTCTCTAGTCTGATATTAGCCTTTAGCTAGAAGTATGTATACAGAATGACAGAGGATTTTATTTCTAGCTAACCTAAAGTTGTTATTTTACCATTAAGGAGAGTGTGCATGGTAGGGATTAGGGAGTCATGAATTCAAAGCTTTTTCTGGCCACCGTGGCTCACGCCTTTAATCCTAGCACTCTGGGAGGCTGAAGTGGGTGGACTGCTTGAACTTAGGAGTTTGAGACCAGCCTGAGCAAGAGTAAGACACTGTCTCTACTAAAAATAGAAAAAACTAGCCAGGGCAGGGCACAGTGGCTCCTGCCTGTAATCATAGCACTCTGGGAGGCCCAGGTAGGTGGATCGCATGAGCCAAGAGTGAGACCCCATCTCTAAAAATTAGCTGGATGTTGTGGCTGGTGCCTGTAGGCCCAGTTACTCTGGAGGCTGAGGCAAGAGAATCACTTGAGTCTAAGAGTTTGAGGTTGCTATGAACTATGATGACACCAGGGCACTCTACCCAGGGTGACAGAGTGAGACTGTCTTTCCCCCACCCCACCAAAACAAGCTTTTTCTATGGAGTTACTGAGAAAGATTTAGTTGAGGGTTTAGAATCCTGAATCCTAGCAAGGTAGTGTGGTCTGAGGTGAGGAAGTAAAGATGGAGGCTAGCTGTTACTATGTAACTTGTGCCTCAGTCTTCCAGTCTGTAATAAAGAGTTATTAATATCCTCACCCTATCCCCTAATGACTTCAGAGAGATAGGCAAAAATGTATCCGCAAGTGAAGATACAAGCAGCAGTAAAGAGTGCATTTATTGGCTTGGTGCCTGTAGCTCAGTGCTTAGGGCACTAGCCACATACACCAGGGCTGGTGGGTTCAAAACAGCAACAAAAAGAATGCATTTATTAAATATTTATTTATTTACTTATTTTGAGACAGACTCTCACTATGTCACCCTTGGTGGAGTGCTGAGGTGTCACAGCTCACAGCAACTTCAAACTCTTTGGGTTTAAGTGATTCTCTTGTCTCAGCCTCCCAAGTAGCTGGGACTACAGGCAGCTGCCACAATGTCCAGCTATTTTTTTGTTGCAGTTGTCATTGTTGTTTAGCTGGCCCGGGCCAGGTTCGAACCCACCAGCCTTGGTGCATGTGGCCAGTGCCGCAATCACTGTGCTATGGTGCTGAGCCTTAAATACTTACTTAACTCTTACTTTGTGCCAGACACTGTTCTAAGCACTTTACAAATGTTAACTCATTTGCTCCCCATCCCAATCCCAGGAGGACAGACATATAGAGAGGATACATAACCTGCCCAAAGTCACACTGCCAGTCTGTAGTAGATGTGGATATGGACTGAGGAAGCCTGGGTTGAGCCTATGCTCTTAACCACAGTACTTTGTTGCCTCTCCAAATAAGGGGAGCCACTTCCACCAAAAGGGAACCAAGGGATGCCAGCTACCACTATGGAGAAATGTTACACCCTGTTTCTACTTTCTCCCTTTTTTCTTTCTTTCTTTCTTTTTTTTTTTTTTACTTTGTCACCTTTGGTAGAGTGCTGTGACATCACAGCTCATAGCAACCTCCAGCTCTTGGGCTTAGGCAATTCTCTTGCCTCAGCCTCCGGAGTAGCTGGGACTACAGGTGCCCACCACAACGCCCGACTATTTTCTGTTGCATTTTGACCAGGACTGGGTTCAAACCTGCCACCCTTGGTATGTGGGGCCAGCTCCCTACTCACTGAGCTACAGGCGCCACCCTGCTCCCTTTTTTCTTGCTTGTAGCTCTTAGACTCTCCACTTAGGCCTTGGGTTTATGATTTCACATTCTGAGGCAGGTATAGGGGACAGGCAACAAAGGCTGGTTGTTAAAAGTACAGGCTCTAGAATGAGAAAGACTTGGCTTTTAACCTGAGCAAATTATTTAATCACTTTGGCCTCAGTTCCTTTATCTGTAAAATGGGAATGATCCAATTGAGTAGTTGTTTTGAGGATTAAACAAGATGACTTATGTAAATTCTTAGTATGGAGGCACACTATGGGCTCTAAAAATTATCTGTTGTTGTTAATAAGATATGGAATAAAAGGGGTTAGTTTACAGAAGGAAAACTGTTAAAAATAAAAATACAATAAAAACATAGAATTCAATACAATAGAAATATGAGACAGCCGCTCAGTCAGGATAGGCTTCTTGTTTAGATCTAAGGGCTTATTATTGGATTAGGAATTCTGCCACTGAGAGCAGGGAATGTACCCAAACTCTTTGAACTTACTTCCATCCATCTGTACCCAGCTAGGAGGTGGGGGCATATGAGGGTGATGTTGTGTTAGGATGGATCAGAAGTTCAGAGGTGAAAACTCATCGTTGATGAACTACCAGGCAGAGTGCCAAGCTCTTTATCCATTTTCTTGTTTGATCCCCATGATAAACCCTGTAAGGAGATGGTACTAACCACACTTCTTAATGGAAACCAAAGTTTAGACAAGTTAAATAACTTGTCAAGGTCACATAGTTAAAGAATGGCAGAGCTAGGATTTTGGAGGGGAGTTGTTTTTAGTTTATTTTTTTTTTTCCCATAGAGATGGGGGGGGGTGGTGGAGGTCTTGCTATTGCCCAAGCTGGGCTTGAACTCCTGGTTTGAAGTGATCCTCCCACCTTGGCCTCTCAAAGTACTAGGATTATAGGTGAGCCATTGCACCTGGCCTGGAGCTAGAATTTTGAACTCAGTTGTCTATGATTCTGTTATATTGGAGGAAACTTGTATGATGTCCAAAAGAGGGTCTTTAGCTACTCACCAGCTTCCTTCTGCCTTGCCTCATCCCACCCATCTATCCATCCACCCACAGGCTAAGACACAGAATTTGGCCAACAGCTATTTGAGTGAGCCAACAGCAGGCCCCAGCATGTGCACCCCAGGCATGCCAGGACCTGGGCCCTCTGGTGCCCTGAAGAGACAATCATGCTGCCAGCATATCCCCCACCCAAAGCCTGGCAGACACTCCCTTTCCCCTCTACATCCCCAAGTGCCTAGGACAGGGGATAGGGGGCCCTTTCTCAAGAAGTGTCAGGCACAGCATCATTTCCTGGGATGCTGCAGATCCAGGAAGAGCCAAAAGAGTGGTATTGGGAAGGGAGGCTCCAGCCCCCCAGCGCAGTGGAGAGCTCAGGCTAGCCCGGAGAGGCCAGATCTCTGCCCAGGGGACCCAGGCAGGTGGCAGCACAGAGCCCCAAGGGCAGCTGGCCCCTCTGACCTCTCCTTCCCACTTCCCAAACGCCCTTTCCTTTTCTGGGGAACAAGACGCCAAGCTTTGGGACTGTCCGCCGTAGGCAGTCAAGATAGTCAGGAGGGACAAAGCGCGCCCCCTCCCCTCTACAGGGCCTTTGCCCCACTCCCAGTTCCATCTGAATCTTTTCCCCACCGCACCGTCCAACGCAGGCCCGGGCGGCTCATGAATGAACTGCACTGTGTGGGGCGCAAGGAGAGGACACGCTCCCGGGGCCAGCCGCCTCCCTAGCCCTCCGATCAGTCCCCAGACGGGCTGGGGGCTGCTGCCAGCCTCCTCCTACCAGCGCTCGCAAATCTTGCCCTTGCTTAAGCCTGAACCCCAGCCCGGGACCGGCTTCGGATATACTCGCCCCGGGAGCAAGAGAAAAGATAAACGAGACCGAGGGCATCGGACTTGGCGACCCCGGAATCCAAAACTCGGGGGCGGCTGGTTCCCCGCAGCCGTGGCGGGCAGATGAGGAGCAGCTGGAACCCCGGAGGGGCACAGAGGGGACGCGCACCTGGACTTGGAAGGTGGGAGAAGAGTGGCACTAGGAGGCCGGGGGCGGGGGTCCCACCCCTTGGGATCTCCCGCGGGCAGCGGAGAGAGGGCACGCATATCTGGACCCCTGGCAGGGGTTGAAGGACTCACATTTGGCTCGGGATGGTGCGGGGTTGGGGGCAGCGCGCGCCACAGCTGGGTCCCGCGGGCCCGGGCACCTCCTGGTCCCGCAGGAGGCTGAAGGGAGGGGACGCGCAGCTGAGTCCGGGTTTTTCTTTGGGTGGTGGTGGGATCCTCCAAGAAAAGAGAGAGGGCTGGGGAAGGGTCGCGGTACTCACCCCAAGCGCAGACTCGGCTCCACCACGGAGCCCCCCTAGTTGGGGCGGGGCGGGGCTGGGGGAGGGGGAGGAGGAGTCGCTGGGCGGCTCGAGCTCCGGGCTCCTGCGGCGGCCGCGGCAGCGTATGGGGGAGGGGGAGCAGGAGGAAGGAGGGGAGGAGGGGAGGCGGGGCCCCGCAGGTCCCACCCCCCACGCCAGTACACGCAAAGCGTGCGCGCACTCTCAGATCGCTGCCGGTCTGGCTGGGTCCGGCGCGCAGGCGCGGAGAGAGAAGCAGCGTCGCGGGAGGGGGGAAGGCGGCGCTTGGCCTGTGAGTCCACGGCGGGATATTCCGGGGCAGCGAGAGCGGTATGGTGGGGTGGGTGAGGAGAGACGTTAGGCTTCTTGTTCTTTTCTTACCCGCTTTTTTTCTTTCCTGCTGTAGGGGAGGCGCACTCTCCGTGGATGGGCGAGGAAAGGCCTAAGTGGGAGGATAGTGGGCCCTTTGGGGGCAGAGGGTCAGTGGGAGGGCTGCCGACTGGGCGTGCTCTGACCTGAACCTTCCTCCTTCCCACTCTCCCTGGGCGGCGGGGGTCCCCGCAGCTTTTGCGCTCCCCACGCTCCCGGCCTGCGCTCACCTACCTTACCAGGCACGTGGAGCCTGGGTAGAGGCGAGCTGAGGCCCAGCCTTCGTGAGGTGGCCTACCCGCATCATCACTCTGGCGCGTCCCCTCAAGTTTATCCACCCACTCCCCCTCCCCTTTCCCAACTTGGGTCTGGAGATGAGTTATCTAGGCGCTTCTGTATTGCTTTCATTTCTGTCGTGCTGATGAACGACTCCCCTGGTCCAGGGGGTTCCCTGGTTTCCCTTTTCAACAGAGACAGCATCTGTCAGTGATTAAAACTGGAAAGAAGAAGACTGAGGAAGGGAGAGAGGCTGACTTTTTATATCACCCACACAGATCACAAGGCACAAGGAGCATCAGTTCATTTAATTTCCAGTTCTTGGAGGGGACAGGAAGGACATTGCTTTCCACGGTGGGCAGTATATAAACTTTGCCACCCCAAGATGTTGAGTGGGCTAGATTCATAAAAAGGTTAATAGGACACATGACAGAGTCACATTGGGTTACTTGGGAAATGTTGGGAGTTTAGGAGATACTTAAACTAGGGCTGGTGGTGGTGATGAGTTGCCTCTCTACTACTGCTGGTCAGAGGGACACTACTTCCTGGGGGTGGAGTGTCTGCTGCTTGTAGCTGGTCAGCATCTGGGCTGTCAGCTGGCTTATGGGGGGTGGGTTCTTTAGTAGCTTGTGGAATGCAGTATTTTACAAAATGTGAGTGCCATTGGTGAGTTTGAAATCAGGTTAGTAGATCCTGGCCATCATTTTGAAAATATAGTGGAAAATATCAGAGGGTGTTACACTTAGTCTAAGTATTGCTTTTTGGACACTTGAGGTGTACACATGTGTGAATGCCTTGGGAGGGATTTTCTGTGTTACTGTGAGAAAAGTTTGAAAAACATTGGTCTCCTACACCCTCTTACCCTTACCCTCACCCTCTTCCCTTTAGTTAAAATTGTTCATGATGGCTGGGTGCCCATAGCTCAGTGGTTAGGGCGCTGGCCACATGCTCCTGGGCTGGTGGGTTGTAACCCTGCCTGGGCCTGCTAAACAACAAAAAAAATAGCTAGGTGTTGTAGCCGGCGTCTATAGTCCCAGCTACTAAGGAGGCTGAGGGAAGAGAATCACTTAACCCAAGAGTTTGAGGTTGCTGTGAGCTGTGATGCCACGGCACTCTACCCAGGGCAACAAAATAAATAAAAAATAAACATAGTCCATGAGAATGCAGTTAGCATACCAGTAGACCACTAAGGAAGAGTGGGTCTCTTTCTTCAGGGAAGTTACTGCCTGAGAAGAAAGACAATTCGCTATTCAATTCTGGTAATACTGTGCGTGTAATTGAAAAACAAGGTTCTGTTTGAGTGGGAAGTCGGTGTCTTAATTAGAAAGTACAGTTTTTCAGTTATGACAAAAAGCAAGATGGGGGCGAAGCTGCCTTTGATAACTGCCTGGTTTGAGTAGTCTTTGTAGACTTGGATTCTGGGGGTTGTACAACTTGTGTGATCCATTGCTTGTCTGGAACAGTAAAATTTACTAAATAGTACTTGTAATGGATATCTGGAAAATGGAAGCAGAAATCAGTTTCCTGGTTTTTGGACCTCTGAGAATTCCTAGAAGGCATTTCTTACATATTATTTTTAAAAATACAGTTATGAATCTTAATATGTGGTAAATTCCTGAGATATTTCTGTCAATGCCTAATTAGGGTCACCACCTATTAACAATAATCCTCAGGAGTGCATAAACCATTGAGTGATACTTTCCAGGTAGAGAGGAGGAGAGGCATTTCAGAAAGCCTGATGTGAATTAAGTGCATTGTGGAATCCATGAAGGAACAGTGACCAAAATGTTTTATTATTGCTTCTGAATATCAAGGGTAAAATCTTTCCCTGGAGTCCTTTATTCAAGTGGTGGTCTGTTGGGCACTGAATATGGTTGTTTAGACTCTCCTCAGCTTCTAGAATCTTACATGATGCAAAAATCCTTCAAAACCTGTCTTGTTCCACCCCTGTCTTCAGGGTATGACACCTGGTTCCATCTATGATGGCTTTTCCTACTGTCACGTTACTTGAATAGTTCTTATGGCTAAGTGGGGATTCATAAATCAGGTTGTGGTTTAATTTCCATTTTATAGGCTGATGATTTGTCTGAGTTGTAGCTCCCCTGGTCTGATTTTACATGTGTATTGATAATGGCAACCAATATGCTAGAGAAAACTGCGATTCATATCTCAGAAACCTTGTTCTGAGTCAGATAATATGTCGAATGTTTAAAAAGATGCCAGGTAGCTTATTATTCACCAGTGAAACACAATTCAGAGTAGGAAAGTCCCCTCTTTGAAACTTTTAAAAGTCATTTAAGTCTTTAAAAAAGAGTAAGCATGCACTTTTCTAAAACATTTTTAGGCCGAGTGATTTTTTTGTTGTTGCAGTTTGGCCGAGGGTGGAGTTAGAACCTGCCACCCTCTGGGTATGGGGCTGGTGCCCTACCCACTGAGCCACAGGTGCCACCTTAGGCTGAGTGATCTTAAAGAGACACCCATGTTGCTGCCCTGAGAACCACTGAGCTGTTTCCTGGCCAGGATCTGGGAAACAACCTGCTTATTCTGCAGACCTGGTCCTTATTGAATAATTCAGAGGAATTGTTCACATTAAAATGATCCCTTAAGTTAGTGAAAGTGGGGCACTTCCATTTCCATGACTCTTTGTTCTCCCAGTAACCTCTGTTGACAGAGTTGTTAGGACCTGGATAAGTGATTTCAGGGTCATAGACTTAGCCAGAGAGGAGGGTAGCATGGGGTGAAAGAGAAATGCTTTGCATCAGCAGCATTCCCTTTGGTTCTAGGGACACACCTCATCTCATGTCCCCAGCCTGGCCTATTTCCTCATTGCTCTCCCACTGACCTAACATCTTTCTACGCTTGGCTCTGTGAATAGTGTCTAGGAAGAACTTAACTTTGCCTTCTGCATCTTTTTCTGAGTTTGAACATATGAAGAATATTATAAACTTATTTTTGCATTATAGGTGTTTGCACACTTGTGAGGTTGGGATGGGCAGGGTAGCAAAGCTAGAATAGATAAAATCTACACATTGAAAAACCAGTCTGAATATTGCGAATTCTCCTATGTATTTATTAACTACTGTTTTAAATTCTTTGCAATAAGGTAGGGCATTAAGTAAATATAGGACAAGACCCATGGACATGTTTTTTCTTTGTGAGTGAAATTGAGAAATAACTTTTTCTCATTGGTAGCTGTGGTAGAAACAGCCCATCATGCTATTGAGGAATGATTTGCCTATTGATAGTGATGTAAAAATCCACTCCTTGGCAGGAGAATCCAAATCAGCTTTAGCTTTGGTCCTCAGCTGTGCTGGGTGTAGTGCAGATATTTACTAAAAAGGTAGATTTTTGTTTCCTAAGTTTTAAAAGATTATGTGGCAGCCTTGACAAAGGGGAAAGAGTACTTGCCCTGTGTATGTGTTTGTTTTTACGTATCATTAGTGGTTAAAGCAGCATCTTGGCTGTGTGGGTAATGTGTGGTATGTAATAGAAACAGCTTTGGACTCTGGCTTGGACTTTGTTGCATTCTAATTTGGATAAATCAATGAGTCTCTTAGCATTTCTGGCTTTATTTCTCCATCTGCAAAATGGAACTTATTTATTGAGTCCTCAGAATGCTTCAGAATCCCTAGCAGTTTCAATCCCTTGTAGACTCTTGCTCTTTTTTATTTGTCTTTGTGTTTTGGGAGCTCAGGAATGAAATCTTCAAAGAAAGTGATCTGTGTGAAAATACTTTGAGAATTGTAACATGTTATACTTGTGTGAGGTTAAAAAAATCCACACAAAACAAGTTTCCTAAAGAGAATCTTCTAACAGCGCAACCCCATAATGAGTCTTTAAGCAACTAATGAAAGTACTTACTGGTCCAGAATGATTAGGGAGAAACCTGCCAGGAGATGGGAGGGATTATGTCTGAGTAATAAGACATAGGATCCTGAGAGTTCCCTTTTTTGATGGGCTGTTTTTACCAGCAGGCCTCGGCCTTTCTCTGCTTTGATTAAAAGTACACTTACATAGGTACGCTAGTAGAGTTTGTCCTTTTTCTGACTGGGCTTTGTGTTTCATTTTTCTTAGTGTATTCCTTCCTTTGCATACTAACAGAAGCTATTTTAAGCACTCATTTGTGATTGTACTGAACTTTTTGTTTTCTCCTTTTTCTATAGAGCCCATTCCCCTTGAAAAGCCTTTCAAATGTATGTAACATGCCTGGTGCCTAAAGATTGAAATTGTTTAGATAGAAACAATGTATAATTATATATACATTTGTGACACTAAATACATTTTACTGATCTCACAACACAAGTAATGGTACTTTCTAGCTTTCTAAAAAGCATCACAGGTGTAGGTTCTTTCTGTCTGCCCTTCCAACTTAGGCTAGCTAAAAATGAGCTCTCAGCCAGGAGGCTGCGGGAAGTCACTGGGAAACTAGGTGAAGGGCACAAGAACACGCCCCACCCCACCGGATCCTTTCTGGAAACAGGTGGAATTGTAAATCAGTTCTGTCCATTTAACATACAGTCAATCAGCTCTAGTTGTGTGGCAGGATTGTTCTGGGCCCTGGGTGTGCAACACTGAGCAGAGCATGTACTGATCCCTGCTCTCACAGGGTTTACATTCCAATTGGACCTGTAGGGTGATGCCAAGTTAACAACTCACCTGTTTGTCTCTGAAATCCATAGTCTTCCCTTCCTCTACAGCTGAAGGGAGATCTTAAAGCAAGATGGAAAATGAGCACAACTCTTCGATTATATTAAGTAATTTCCTTTTCCTTTCTCTTCCTCCCACCCTTTCCCCTTGGCTTTCTCTTTTTTAAAGGGAGAGATTGGGGAGGCGGCGCCTGTGGCTCAAAGGAGTAGGGCACTGGCCACATATACTGGAGGTGGCTGGTTCAAATCTAACCCCAGCCAAAAACTGCAAAAAAAAAAAAAGGGGGGGGTAGAGATTGTGATTCATACTCTAATACAGAAGAGTGATGGTGCTGACCAGGAAGTGACACAAAAGCCATCTTTAGCCCTGGAATCCTCTGAATACCTGGCTTCCTCTTAGTGATAGTGTTACAGAGTAGGAAATATTATTGAGGTTAGTCTCTTGTACACACATAAGACTCAATAACATTGCTTATGAAACAAACTGTTATATATAGACTGGTCTGGAGTGAATCAAGTCCTGTGTCCACGGGGTGGATTTATGCTAGGAAGTAACATCAGGGTCCATTAAAGTTTCTCTGAAGTAAATTGCTACCTCCATTACTCTTGCCTGGTCCGAAGCAGTTATTTAGTGGTCAAGTAAGATATTTTCTCCATGGTGGGCAGTGCAGGAACCAGGCCTAGGAGATGATCCCAGGGCCTGTAAACAAAGCATGGGCTGATCCTCCCATGACTAGCACCATTTTTCTAAAGCATGTTTGCCTGCCATGTTTTGGTTCCTGATATGCAGATAGGAGCTCTAATAGCACCTGGATTTCTTCCTGTGTAGAGTCATGGGTAGGGAGATTTGCTTCTCTTGGCTGCTTCATTGATTTTATTCAACAAGTATTTACTGCACTCCTGCTGTTAATCAGGACCTGCTGAGGTCTTTTGTTGGGGGTAGTAGAGGGGACAACAGATATTTTTATTTTTTGGAAGGATAAGGGACATGCATACAAAATAAGTAAATGTATTTGATTCTTTTGTTCTTTCAAGTCCATAGAAATGCTCACCAGTGTCCATTTGATGTCCAAGTCCTTTGGGTCTGGAGGTCAATTTTGGATCCACCAAAGAACTAGTGAAAAGTTATTGAATTAAGCCTTTTCCTATGAAAGTAGAAGTGTTCCCTGGAGACATGAGTGTATCACTTTTGAGTTTGAGGGCAGTACAAGTAATCTTCATCTGAGTGGCTCCTGAATTCCTATGGTAAGCTCAGGTGCCATGTTATCAGGATCTCTGTGGTTTCTTGAGTTTTGGATAGTGATAAGGAAGAAGTAGAATTAAAGGACATCAGCCATATCTCAAAGCATCCAAATTTATTCAGCGTTTGCATTTGAATAGTGAGGATTGGCTCAGGGAATGTGTTTTTGGCATGCAATACCCAGATGTCACTAGTGTGCAGGAGGGGCTACCAACCAATGCTCAGTTGTACACAGACTTCTTGGAAATGTGCATGGAGTAGGTCAGATTTTGCTGGGCAGAGATGGGCATAGGTTGTGGTGATGATTTGTGAGCAAGGCACAGAGGCCTAGGTTTGTGTTTATGCACTTTACAGCCCTACAGAATTTAGGGAGGGGCCTCTGATGTTACCAGAGTCTTGAAAGTTCTGGGAAGCCCCTAGACACTTCTGCAGTTCTTAGCCTAATGTAAATGTTCTTGAGGAAGCAATACATTGTAGAGAGGTGGAGTGTTGCAATTCTCAGGGGAGGGAGTATGGGTGATGTTGGCTTAAGTCACCGAGGAGCCTCTTTTCTCCCAGGAAGCAAGACCACAGGCTTGCCAGCTTGAGATGGGAAAACTTGGCTCGGATTTGAGGTGACTGTAGCCTGAACCAGAAGAACTGCTTTTTGGAGCTCTGTGTGTGTGTGTGTATACGACGCGTGTGTGTGTGTATACGACGCATGCATGTGCACACCAACTTTTAGTTATTGGCCTGATTGTGAAGCTCCTCTTGCTACCCCTTACACTAAAAATTGTTTTTAAAACTTAAATTGTAGGCTCGGTGCCTGTGGCTCAACGGGTTAAGGCACCAGCCACATACACCTGAGCTGGCAGGTTCGAATCCAGCCCGGGCCCGCCAAACAACAATGACGGCTGCAACCAAAAATTGGCTGGGCATTGTGGCGGGCGCCTGTAGGCCCAGCTACTTGGGAGGCGGAGGTAAGAGACTCACTTGAGCCCAGGAATCAGAGGTTGCTGTGAGCTGTGATGCCATGGCACTCTATCCAAGGTGACAGCTTGAGGCTCTGTCTCAAAAAAAAAACTTAAATTGTGAATTATTTCACCTGATGTTTGTCTATATTTCCATTGATTTCCATTGGTTGTGAGTGAAATATGCATGTGATGTCAGATTTCTTGAGGGAACAAGAATGATTTAACAGTTGGGAAAATATTAATTAAGTTAAAGTTGCCATGTTTATTGTCTGTTGAGTAAGAGCATAGATTTAGGAAGCCATCTTCCCAAAGGTTGTGTATGGGTTGGTGGTAGTTTCATTTTCAGTCTTGTTACTCTAGCTGTGGACCTTCGGCAAGTTATTTAACATCTGTGGGTCTTACTTCTTTGAATATGACAATGAAGCTAGTAAGAGTATCCTTTTATTTCATAGATGTTTTTTATGTTTTGTTTTGTTTTTGAGATAGAGTCTCAAGCTGTCACCCTGGGTAGAGTGCCATCGTGTCACAGCTCACAACCTCGAACTCTTGGGCTTAAGGACTTCTCTTGCCTCAGCCTCCCAAGTAGTTGGAACTACAGGCACCCACCACAATGCCCAGATATTTTTTTCACCCGGCTATTTTTGTTGTTGTTATTGCAGTTGTCATTGTTGTTTTAGCTGGCCCAGGCTGGATTCGACCTGCCAACCTCGGAGTATGTGGCCAGCAACCCACCCTCTAAGCTATAGGTGCACCAAAGAGGTTTTTTGTTTTGTTTTGTTTTTGATCTTGTTCTGATGCCCAAGCTGGAGTGCAGTAGTGTTATCATAGCTCACTGCTGCCTAAAGCTCCTGGACTCAAGCCTCCTGCCTCAGCCTTCTGAGTAGCTGGGACTATAGGCACATGCCACTATGCCCAGCTAATTTTTACATTTTTCTGTAGAGACAGGGTCTTGTTCTGTTGTTTAAGCTTGTCTTGAACTGCTGGCCTCAAAGTCGTCTGCCCATCTTGGCCTACCAAAGTGCTAGGATTATAAGTGTGAGCTGCTGTGCTTGGCTGCATAGAATTTTTGTGAGGCAGTAATGTAAAGCATTTAGCCTAGCATCTGACACATTGTAACCACTTGATGAATGTTCATAAATAAAGAAAACAGTAAGAGACCACATGACCAGCTCGGCGCCTGTGGCTCAGTGGGCTAAGGCGCCAGCCACGTACACCTGAGCTGACGGGTTCGAATCCAGCCTGGGCCCGCCAAACAACAATGACGCCTGCAATCAAAAAATGGCATTGTGGTGGGCGCCTGTAGTCCCAGTTACTTGGGAGGCAGAGGCGAGAGACTTGCTTGAGCCTAGGAATTGGAGGTTGTTGTGAGCCGTGATGCCACTCCACTCTCTCCAGGATGACAGCTTGAGGCTCTGTCTCAAAAAAAAAAAAAAAAAAGAGAGACCACATGACCCTCAGAGCTGCTGAACACCTAGAGCTCTCTTGCATGAAGTGAGCTTTGTATGGCAGCGTGAGCATGCCGAGTGTGGCAGGAACACCCTTGGACCCCAAATGGATCTGGTTCTGGTTCTGCCTTTGACTCTTCGTGGGGCTCTATGAAAATCACTTGATCTATCTGCTTTATAGTTTCCTAATCTTTGAAATGAGATGTGACATGATGATGAAGAAGAAAAAGAAGATGATGATGACAGCTAATAAGTAATGAGTGCCATGCACTGTGCTACGTGCTTTGGATGGCTGATCTCGTGGAGAACTCATAAATACCTTGAGAGAAGGTAGTGTCCCTGTGTTACAGATAGTAAACAAAAGTTCAGCAGTTTAATTACTTGTCCAGGGTCACCTCACTAGTAAAAGTAAAGCTGGTCTCATCTGATAGTTTTGATTCTATGTGTGTCAGATGTTAATTGTTTTATACATTAGCTGCCTTCTTTTGCATTTAATTTTCTGATCATAATTACATTTTAGCCAAGGCTTCATAGGTTGTCTTAAAGAAAACACTTGGGAGTAAGTGTGGAGTTTAAGGTTAAATTGTAGTTAATAAGTATTTATGGAGTGTCTAGATATTCCTGGGGAAGTAAATAGTGGTTTTCTTCTCGTCTTTATGAAATAAAATTTTACCTGAGGTGCTTTGAACTTGTGCAAAGCAATGCTGTGTGTAAATACTGCAGTGTAGAGGCTTTTCTCTATAGGGTTCTCAAATGAGGCCCTCTTCAGCCAAACGTTTAGGTAGAAGAATACCTGTGCTTTGCCGCTGGAATTGCCAGCTGGTTGTGGGGTTTTTCTTAACCATGCTCCTAGGTGATGCTCAGGTATTGCAGAATGCTGACAATTTCTCATTTGTTAGTTCTAAGGAGCACCAGGGTTGAGGCACTGCAAACTGGAGCCACAAGTCTTGGGTTGATGTTTGTTCTTTCATCTCTAGTTTGCTTTCTCAGAGTCCCTTTAAGCTTTAAGTATGGTGTAGGCAGTTTTTCCATGTTCAGGGGACTGACACAAATAACAGAATTTGGTCAGTGACTTGGCAAGGGCAGCCTTTTGCTCATCCTTTCCTGGGCTTAAGCTATACCAGTGATCTGGCTTTTACAGTTGGAGGGAAAGGTGATGTAGTGACAGACAACTTGGGCAGCTGCTTAGATAACCTACTCTTTTTGTAGGGAGTTAAAGTGGGGGTTTCAGAATTCACGTGAATGTCAACAAGGGGAATAGTGAGCAGTTTTTCCTCCATGGAGAACTTGGGAAATAGTCACTGTCTGGATTTATACTGAGGGTTCATTTTTTCCTTCTGTCTATGAAGGTGATATGAGGAAGGCATTCTCTTTGCTGTTTTATTACTTATTGCAAGAACTGTTATAGGCCATTCCAGTTCTCTGACCCTAGAGTTGGAATGTGAATCAGCAAAATTTGAGCTAGAGTTCCAGCTAATCATCTTTGTATCTTTTAACCACTAAGATTTATATTTAGTGACTAATGATTTTGTGCTAGAAGTACCATCTCCCACACAAGTCCCCAAAGAAAACTGACTCTTAAGAGCTCTGACTTAGAAATCAATCTCTCCCTACCCTTTTTCCTGCAGGATTTGCTATCGTGGGATCACATGGCTTTCTTTACTGGGCTCTGGAGCCCCTTCACCCGTGCTAGTGGGGCACTCAGCCATCGCAATTTCAGGTAACTTTTTCCATGAAGTTCTTGAACCTGTCTTTGAGTAAGCTTCCCATCAGGGCTGGGCATTACATCCACCTCCCTGAGTTTCTACTCCAGTTCTACTCTAGTTCTACTCTAGAACTGGAGTAGAAACTCAGGGAGGTGGATGTGGGATTGGGTAAAGTTAAAGAATCAGGCTGAGCTGGGATTTGGTCAGTTCACAGGGTTGGGGATAGATAAGGAGGTGATGTTACTATTGGAAGTGGGATAGGAAATGGCATATGGTGGAAGCTACTTCTTTCCAGTCCTCACAAGCCTCGTAGCAAATCTGACATCTCTGAACTTTGTCATTTCCTCTAGTGTGATAAAACCCCCTTTTAAAAATGGAATTTTTTTGGCTCGGCGCCTGTGGCTCAATGGGCTAAGGCGCCAGCCACGTACACCTGAGCTGGCGGGTTCGAATCCAGCTCGGGCGCCAAACAACAATGACGGCTGCAACCAAAAAATGGCTGTGCGTTGTGGTGGGCGCCTGTAGTCCCAGCTACTTGGGAGGCTGAGGCAGGAGACTCGCTTGAGCCCAGGAATTGGAGGTTGCTGTGAGCTGTGATGCCATTGCACTCTATCCAGGGTGACAGCTTGAGGCTCTGTCTCAAAAAAAAATAAAAATGGAATTTTTTTTAGTAATTACAAAATTGTTAATAGGCCTGTCACCAACAACTTGAACATAATAGAAATGTCCTTCCTTTCTTTTGGATGGTAAGCCAGGACAGTAGACATGGGAGGCATGCTTGTTTGTAGGTATGCCTCCTGGTCCCAGTCGTGCCATCATCCCACAGGTGTTTACTGAGCACTGTGCCTAGAGTTGTTCATAAAGAGATGAATGAGGCTCGGCGCCTGTGGCTCAACGGGCTAAGGCGGCAGCCACGTACACCTGAGCTGGTGGGTTCGAATCCAGCCTGGACCATCACAACAATGATGGCTGCAAACAAAAAATGGCTGGGCGTTGTGGCAGGCGCCTGTAGTCCCAGCTACTTGGGAGGCAGAGGCAGGAGACTCGCTTGAGCCCAGGAATTGGAGGTTGCTGTGAGCTGTGATGCCACAGCACTCTATCCAGGGTGACAGCTTGAGGCTCTGTCTCAGAAAAAAAAAAAAGA
>CAUYON010037985.1:0-66754 GCA_963573935.1 Arctocebus calabarensis
TGCACAGCTAGTGTGACGCTCCTGGGGGCTCAGACTGTTTCCGGCATCACCTCTCTTTCCTACGTTCAGCCTCTGAGTCATCTGACACTGTCCCTTTGTCCCTCTGGTTCTGCAGGATCACACACACGCTGTGTCTGCACATTCCACCCCCACCACCTCCCCTTGGCGTGAGCTGCTCCCCTGTGGGGAGGACTTTCCCTCCCCGTCCCGTCCCGTCCTCTCATCCTGGTGTGCCCTCTCTTCCATGAAGGGGTGCCACCGTCACAGAAAGTGCTCCTTACCTGTCTTACAATTAGATGCAATTCCAGAAAGGAAGGGCCCCTGATGTCTTTGTTTCTCCCTCTTTACTTTTACACCACCTGGCACCTGCCAGGTGCTCCTAAAGACGGAAGGATCAAGTCTCCCTGCAATGCTGAATTATGAGACGCCTGTGTGATCCGCCTTATCTCAGAGTCACTCAGAAGGGCGACTTGTCACTCACAACCTTTGCATTCATGAGGCTCCCGGTGAACGCCTGCCATGTAAGGACAGACCGACGTGTCACGTTCATAATAGTTGTTCAATGTAGAAAAAGTAGGGTCTGAAAACCATACTGGTCGCTGGGTCGTACAGTTTCAGCGTTTCCCTAAATTGAATTCTGTATCTTCCCACATCTGCACACAGGCGCACAATCATTTATACAATATATTCTTTGAAATAACTCAATTTTTAAAACATAAATCAATCTATTCAGTAGTAAAACTTCTCTCATCATTGTAAATGGAAAACCAGTATTGTTTGTTATAAATAGGAGGTAACCTTTGAAACCAAATATATAACAAAATGAGGTGCTGCTGTGCCAAGCTGGCTGCTGTGGAAGGCTCCGGCCTGGAGGCGGGGACTCTCTTTCTGTCATCAGAGAAGATTAGGTGCTACCTTTGCACAGGAGTTTTGTGGGGGAAACTGGGCAAAGAGTTCGTGGAACCTTTCTACATTATTTCTTACGACTTTGTGCGAATCTGTAACTACTTCAAAATAGAAGGCAGAATGTCCAGAAGGAGCTTGGCCAGTGGTGCAGGGTGTCAGGGAGCATTGTACCTCCTAGGCTGCATCAAGGGAATTAAAAAAACAAAACCGAGAAGGGGGTGTGTTCCTTGCAGAGTGAGTCCACATATTTCATGCCATTTCTGTGCGTGAGATCATTTTTGGAAAGGGCAGTGGTGCGTAGCCCACGCTCTCAGAAACTGCCAGAGGAGGGCCGAAGCCACCGAAGGGACACCGAGGGCAGCTGGTCCCTGCCACTGTGATTCTGCTCAACAGCCGCTGGGCACAGGGGGCAACTGCCCAGCCTTGGGCAAGGACGTGGGCGCTGCAAACTCCCACATCACTGCTGGACACCTGGGAAACACGGCTGGCAAGTTTTTCAGTTAAACCCGTCCTGTATTTGGCCGTGGCAGTGCCATTGCCAGGCATGTCCGCAATAATACAAAAATATCTAACCATACAAAGACTCAAACACAAAGACCCATCGCTTTATTCATAATAGTCTAAAACTGAGGAAAACCCATCTCCATCAACAGGTGTTAAATTCCGGTGTGTTCTTTCCAGGGCAGTGACCCCATGTGTGCAGAGGGTGGGCTATTGATCTGAGCCTGATGGAGGGTGAACCTCCAAAGCACTGCGCCGAGCAGAGGCAGCAGGGTACACAGTGGCAGGCACTGCAGGGCTCTGCTCAGACAAAGTTCTAGAACAGGTGGCTTAGTCCATGGTGGTGGAAGCAGAGCGAGGGTTGGGGGCGCAGTGGGTCAGAGGGTGACTGCAAAGCGGAATGAGGGAAGCTTCTGGACTGAGGGGCACTCCTGGTCTCAGTTGGAGTGGGGCCATCTTGGCACACACGTTGGTCAAACCCCATTGAACTGTACTCTTGAGACCCATGCATCGTGTTTTATGCAAAGATATCCCAATAAATAAATGGCAAAGATACCAAAATATCATACAGATATCAAAATAAAGCTGATTTTAAGTAACTCAGTCCATGCGCCCCCTCGGCCTTGCGTTCTGAAGCAGCTTTTCAAACGTGAAAGTCCGCGGCCCCGGGGGCTGCTCCACCCTCCATCCCAGACCTCCCTCCCCTCAGCGTGCCCAGGCCTCTGACCCTCTTGGATTCGGGATCTTTTCCAAAGACAGCCCTTCCCTTGCCACCGCACTAAGGCAGCCCCAGCACCTGGTTCACGTGAGCTGGCTGATGAGCGCCCTGGTCTGTCTTTGTGCGTCCTTAGTGTGGCCTCTGCCTCCATCTCAGCACCACAGTCCTGCCCGTCCCCAACCCATGGCAGGTGCAGGGTGGCCCCTCCTCACGAAGTGCTGAAGCAGCTCAGGACACAACGGAGGGAATGTCATCAGCCAGGAAAAGCCTTTCCTCCCTCCAGATAATCAGGGGTCTTGATGCGGGATTGGGGGAGGCAGAGGGGAGGAGGGTGTGAGGGAGGGAACATTGAGTTGTCCAAGGGTGGGAAGTCCCGGGGCCCTGGCTCTGTGTTGAGGATCATAGAAGCCAAGGGTCAGTTTTATGGGGAGGACTCTGCACCAACACTAGCTGGGGCTCAGGGAATCCCCCGTTCCCCGGCATTCTCTGCTGACCGGGCTTGGACAGAACTGAGGCCAATGAGCTCCAGGTCACCCCGGACTCCAACACGCCATCCGTGTACCGTGGGAAACAGCAAATGACTTTCTTGGACTTCCGAGGACATCAGACCCCAAATGGCCTCCACACTGGGACATCGATGTGTCAATGTAGGTGCCCGTGGAGGCAGCTGAGCATCAGAGGTCAGGACGGGAGGGTAAAGGGAGGGGAAGAACAAGGTTGTCCCTCTCCTTTGACAGTGGGCTCTGCGCAAAGTCCCCAATGTGGACATCGTCTGGGGAGAATGGGGGACTCCGAACCAACAGAGAATCAGCTTCTACCATCTGCAAAAATCAGATGTTGGTATAGAAATTTGGATAATTAAGAAGGCAGGGTGCGCCTCACCTCCGCCTGATCTTCCTGGACTGAGGTTCAATTTGCCACCTTCTCATTTGACTAAATCTGAGATGAAGAAAGGGAGAAAGCCCAGCTGGGAAACCTTGGGAGACGAGAAAGGGAAGGCTGGTCGGCTCCACTCGGGTCGCGTTCTCTGTCCATTCTCGCACCTGTCAGACGTTTTCTGAGCACCTAGTATTGATGAGACATTGGGCTACTTCCTGGAAACACAAAGTGAAGAACACCTAGGCCAGCTGGGGGTCAGAGGGAGGTCCCGGCTGTGCCCAAGCGTCACCGTCCTGGACTGATGGCCAGGCGATGCCTGTCCTTCTCTGCTTCCAATTTGTGCGAGTCTGTAATTCTAAACAGCTCTTAAAATGAGTCATCTCTGTTTAAATGCGTTCTTTGCAGCTAAAGATAATTTCTGTGAGTGTTGGTAAGTTTTAGAGAAAGTGTTTGGGTGGACCTCAGACTGTGCGTGAGCAGCTCTGCGTATCTGGGGTGAAGGGGGATGGTGGGCCTGCAGGAGACCAGGCAGGAGAAAAGCACCCTCGGAGCCACACCCCACCCTGCCCCTTCTGTGTGCCGAGCCCCAGGTTCAGTGCTATGCAGGGCACCGGGATGCTGAGGGTGGGAACCCTACTTGCAAATTGTTTGCTGAGTGAACAGCGGACTGGTGACCCAGTGGCCACCTGTGGACAGCAGTGTCCTTTCCACTGCATAGTCTTAATTTTGATTTTTATTTGCTAGTGGTTGAGACAAATACTAGACACTGTTTTACTCAGGCTAATTTTAAACTTTTTCAAGCCTACTTTCACTGCCACAGAGCTTGGCAGTTAAACGCACATTTCCCAGAGTCTGTACTGAGTGGTCTGCAGGTGATCTTGGTGCGAGCGAGTGGACAGTGCCCCAGTCCTGGAGGACAAGAGGGACATTCATACTCAATGTTTACAGCAGCTTAGTTGACAATTGCAAAGATGCAGAAACAACTCAAGTGCCCATCAACCCGTGAATGGATGAATAAACTGGTATATACTTTATACTATGGAGAACTATTTGGCCATAAAGAAAGATGGAGACGTCATATCCTTTGTATTTACCTGAGGGATTTGGAGAATTTCCTCCTAAGTAAAGTATCTCAAGAATGATACTCACCACTAAGTTAAAAGCAGTAGGTGGACGAACACAGGCCCGCAGTGCAGAAAAACACAATTCACTTTAAGAAGGGGGGAGGGGGGAGGAGGCCAGTCAGTGCCCACCTATCGGATACACTGTAGGGGTGTATTACACACCTGCTGGGTGAAGGGTGTAACTACAAGTCAGACTCTACCTGACAAACGAGAACCCTAAGTGTATTTCATATGAATCTGAAATTAAAAAGAGGGCACACGGTGAGAGCAGTGCAGGGCGACGGCGGGAGTGGACAGAGCTTCCCAAGCTCAGCAGGGCAGCCTGCCAGTCTGATCCGGCCTCTGTGCCCGTGGGGCCGTCAGCCGCCAGCGCAGCTTGGTGCGAGGACAGCCCCCAGGGTGGTCGTGTCTTCCGTGGATGCGTTACCCTGGGTGTCTGCATGGTGTCCCAGCCCAGTCCCCTCAGCCTTCTTGGAAATGCTATATTCTATCTATTTCTGCCCAAACTGGCCCCGTCGGATTCTGTTACCTGCAACTAAGACTCTGACATGGTTACTAAAATCATATTTGGCTTCTTTTAAACAGCTCTGAAAATCTTTAAAAGCAAGAAGGGATTTTCACAAAGCAAAAGGCACAGGCCACACGGGGGTGGCCTCCTTGAGAGGATCTGAGTGCTGGCCGGCTAGCTGCGGACTCTACCTGGCCTGGTGGGCCGGTCCCACGCCTTGTCTGGTTTCCGTCGGCACCTGAGTCTGGGCCTGCTTTAAAAGCCACTCGGATGTGCAGGGCCCTCACCGTAGCAGTCCAGCCAGCAAATCCTCCCTCTGTGCTCTGCTTGTCTTTTCTGAACCAAAGGCCTCTCGGAATGATGGAACTGGTTTTTAACCAAACCAAGCTTTTCATTTTCTCTTTATACCTAAAACACATAAAACCAAGCCAGAAAATTAAACAGATGTATAGAGTAAAGGAAAGATTGATTTGAAATTTTGAAATAGAGAGGAAATATATTTTTCCTCTCTATGAGAAATGCCATCCTGTGGTTGTGGGCTATTAATATGCCATTTGTATCCGAGAAGAATATCACATTAGCAGAAATTAATCTATCATCTTTCTACGTGGTGACCAACGCTGTCAGCTTAATAGCCTCCAAAAGCTGATGGTGTGGAACGAGGCTAAGCGGCAATGTAAGCAGAGAGGCACCGTGAGCCTGCAGACGCCTAAGTAGATTAACCTGCGTATTGATTAGCGGGCTCGTACATTAATGAGTTATCTCCATTAATTATGTGTGTGTCTTCATAAAAGTCCACACCGGATTTTCTAGTGATAAAGTGAGCTAAGTAAATCATGAAATGAGGATGCTGCAACACGGAGGGTCTTGGAATTCATGTAGCAGCTTCTCCAAGCGTCTCCTCCTGCGTCACCGGATTGCTTTGCTGTTGTCGCCCGGCTCAGAGCACCGTGGGAATATGGAGATCACTGTCTCTGCCTGGCCTGTCGCTCAGCCTGCACCTCCACTTTCTCTGACAGCTGATCCTGGATCTGGTTAACCTCTAAATTGCCCCTCTCTTTTCTTTATTCATAGGGCTCTCCAGAGAAAAACCACCCCGGCACTGTAAAATGCAATGGGAGGTGGGGTCCCCCGCATGTTCTGGAGGGACCTCTCGGCACCAATAGCACCTTCTCTTGTCTCTCCTTCCTTCCACCCCGGCCACGAGCTCCTGGAGAGGGAGCGTGTGGCTGGTCATGCCCAGGTAGGGCTGGGAGCAAGGCGGCGCGTCCCTGAGTGCTGGTCAGGCTGAGGAATGAGTGTCTGTCATCAGAACCCTTAGTCTGGGCCCGGCTTAACATCGTCCTTTGTGAGCGTGGGCCTGGGGAAAGGTGTCCTGCAGACGGCGTGCACCCTGCTCCCAGAAACTATGACTTGTTGTCTGTCAGCTGAAGAGTGGTGAGAACATGCTCTCTGGGGTCCCCGTGGCTCTGGGGAAGCTTCTTTACACCAGGACCCAGCTGTCCAGGCCGCCTGAGTGGCTGCTGTTCCGGCTGCTGCCTGTGGTCCCGCCTCGCACTTTCCCATCAGGCGCTTCTGTTTCTTCCCGTGATTTGTCCATTGATCTGGCCTTTCTTGACCTAGAGCTACATACCTTGTATGTATGTTTCAGATAAGTGGATTACACCCTTCTCTGATAAAGAAATGTATATGTGTGTGTGTGTATAATGTGTATGTCACCATTAAAAATTGATATACGGGGGAGGTAAGTCACGTAAGGAGTTCTTCATCTTAAAACAGGAATCTTGGCCGTGAAGTGCTCTGTAAACTCAACTGCCCTGTCTTATATCAAAAGTACGAACACTAACAGCATGTGTAGGGTTTCACAGCTTCACGGCTCACATACTAAGGTGTTTGGCTAGAATCCCACAGTTTTTATTTGCCTTTTCACCACACTTATTTGCACTGCGGGGGATGGGTAGGAATTGTAGGAGGGGGTGGCGCTGATGTCCTTGACAGTTGGCTGACAGTGAGGTAGAGGCCTGAACAGACTGTCATGGCTACACACACCCTGTGACTTCAAACATCTTCTTTCCTCTCTGGGACTCATAGGGAAAAAGTGTGCGCAAGAGGCACCATGGGCCTGCCAGCCAGGAAAGACTAATTCTGGGCACAAAGGAGGTGGTGCCTGTGAATTTCTAGATATCTTCCGAAATATGAGAGGAAATGGGAAAGCTGCACTTTCCTTTGGAAGCATCAGACTCCAAGAAAACAGGTGCCTGGAGCAGTTGTGTACAGAACGAAGTGTGTGTCACAGCAGCAGTTTCTCTGTCACGTAGGGTCTGTTACTCGATGCCTAAGGGCTGCTCATCTTTGACCTTGCCCCTGTGTGCAGGTGGTGAGATCCAGAAAAGACGGCGTCATTTGCCAGGTTAAAACTCAGCAGGCGTCACCACACAAAACAGCAGAATGGGTTCCTAATTTTTTTCTATATTCATATATATTTGAAAAGTCCCCGTTTGGCTCAAATTGAACTAGCTTTATTTGGTGCTGTGACTAGGAAGGCTTCAGACAGGGAAAACCAATGGATTAATAATTCAAGTATTCACAGGTGAGGAAAAATCTCTGAAAACAAAATAAGGGGGCAGATTATGACACAGAGTGGGAACTCAACAACCATTCCACGAGTAAAGGATGAATAAACTCGTGTGCTGGAAAAACAAATGAATCCCTGACTTCCCAATGGCCTTGCACGTTTAAGCTGCAATGAGACAGCATTTTTTTCTGCAATGCTAATTCTCGTTCCCAGATCATGGGCAAAGAGAGGGTGATCCAGGGAAGAACAGGAATGGCCCCGAGCATTGCCTGTTATGACATCCCCCTGATGTGCTTGTAAAACTTGATTCCCAGTTTGGCTGAGTAAGTCTTCCAGGATGCTGTGTATCCCTGCTGTCAAACCTGGCCACACATTGATACCCCTCGGAAAGCCAAAAAAATACCGATCCTTAAGCCCCGCCATCAGAGAGTTTAATTAAATTGATTTGGGCCATGACCTAGCCACAGGGGTGTGAGCAGTTCTCTGGATGATTGCAATGCACAGAGGAATTTGAAAGCCTCTGCCCTGAGAGGACCGAGTGTCCCAGGAGATTTTTCTAATTGCTTAAGGAGATAGCAGCCCAGAACATTACCTGCCTTTGGACAGAATATGCAAAGGAATTTGAGAAGAGGTTTTTGATTTAAAATATCTGATAGCAGAGATATCCTCACCCTCTTATCTTACCAAACCAAGAAATGGTAGATTAAATGTGCCGTGCTTTTAAGTGGAATGTTGATTCTGCACCCACACTCACACAAAAATAAAGTCCCCAGGTGCCGTAAAAACAGAGCTAGAAAGCAGGTTGCATCCCTATGCTGTGTGACTTCTGGGTATAAGAAAGGGAGAAAGGTGACAGTCTCAGTAATCTAGGGCGAGAGTTCTTAATTCTACCTACAGGTAAGAGTTACCTGGGGAGAGATTAAGCCACAGGCATTCCTGGTCTCACTCTAGATCTGTGAATTGTCAGTGTGAATGAGACCCAGTCGCCAGCATTTTTAGTTCCCCAAAGTGATTCTAGTATGTAGCCAGGTTTAGGGGGAATATTGGGTTTTAATTCTCATATTAAATTCAGAAGCAAACCAAGGGTGCTGATTATCACCACACGGTTCTGCATTACGTCGGCTGCCATGACCAAAGCAGTAAGGAAGGAGTAAAAATAAATGGATTGGAGAGGAAGAAATCTGTAGTCACTGACTCTCCTTTGCAAACTGCGAATCAGCAGAGAAACATGGGGAATAATACAAAAGTTAAACAAGGAAGACAGATACAAAAGCAAATCAGCTGTATTCCTAAATAGTGGAAAAATACAATCACACCATGACATATTTCCAAGTGATATTCACAGTACCTCCGAACCTTGACAGTATTTGAGAATATATCTAACCAAAGATGAAGAAGAGTATTATAGAGAAAATAATCAGAGTTGCATAAGGACATAAAAGATCCAGATGTATGATAAAGTGTACCATGTTCATGGAAAACAGACTCAATATCCAAATGAATTCAACAAATACATATTTAGCAGCCCTCATGGGTCAGGTGGTGCTCTGAGAACACGTTTCCTGCTTACTGTAGCTTATGATATTGTATAGTGCATAATATATCAGATGCTGATAAATCCTATGGAGGAAAAGATGAAGTAAAGGGAGGGAGGTTGGGAATGTGGGAGTGGAGCAGGTTTGTGTTTTATAGGGTCCCTAGGATAATAAACCTTAATGATGTGAACTGTGAGTAGGGAGTGACTAGTACATGTGCCAGGAGGATATTAGGGGGAAATCGTTCCAGGCAGAGGATAAAGTGATTTCAGTACCCTCTGAGAAGATGTCTGCTTTGTGTGCTGAAGATGAACAAAACCTGGCATGGCTGGAACAGGGTGTGTATGTGTGTGTGTGTGTTGGTAATGGTGGAATTGAAGGCAGGAGAAGTAGCAGGTGCAGCTCAGACAGTGCCCCGCTGGCTATTGTAAGGAGCTTGGGTTCCATCATTTTCCTGACTCTCTGAGAACAGATTCTCTATTCTCAGAATACTACCTGACCTCGGAATATCGCTAAACATATCTATGTTGAATTCATTGAAATAGTGAATCTTTCATCCATGAACATGGTATACTCTATCATTTGGATCTTTTATTTCTTTGCTCCACTTTTGTTATTTCTTTTCTATAAAATAGTTCTTCAACTTTTATTAGGTTTATTCTTTAGGGCTTTGGGTGTTGTGGATACCATTTTGAAATATATCATAGTATAATTTTTTTTTTTTTTACTGTTTAGGAATATAGCTAATTTTTGGTAATTGTTCTAGTATCTGTCTACCTTAACTTTTGTATTAGTTCCCAAATCTTCTCTGTTGATTGTTTTGATTTAATATGTAGATAATCATCTGCATTGGAAAATATTTAAACAAGGGAGTTGGATACTGTAACTTAGATTTTAAAGGTCTCCTCCAGTATTTGTGTGTCAAGAAATTCAAAAGATTCCATGATGCAAATCTGCGACTGTTGCTAGAATCCAACTGGGATTATCTAGGCAGTCATGGAGTCATGGTGAGAAGTCGCTGCTTTCTGGGTACATTTTGAAAGTAGAGTCAGTTGGATTGGCTGATTAATTGTATATGGAGTATCAGAAAGAGATTATTGTCAAGGAAAACTTCAGGTTTTGGCCAGAACCACTGAAAGCAGAGTCTCTCCATCCCCTGAGATGGAGAAAACCATGGTACATGCTGGTGTAGGAAATCGGGGACAAGGGATTTGGTTTGGAATCTGTCAAGCCTCAGATGGTCGTTAGAATCATTACACTGTTAATCGCATGTTAAATCCTTGAGTTCAGAGGAAGCCTAGTAAAACTTAGGTTGAAAATAAACATTTATCGATATATGGATAGCATCTTAAAAAGAGACTCCGTGAGATATAGGGCAACTCTTTTCAAAGGTTGGTCCCAGCACTAGAAGCATAAATTTTAGGCCCCCGAATGCAAACTCTTGGTTCTAACCTCAGACCTGCTGAGTTAAAAACTTCAGGGCTGGTGACTGAAATCTGTGTTGAACAAGATGTTGCGGAACATGCTGGGATTTGCAAACTGCTGCTTCCAAAATTCTGTGAGGGTGGAGAAGATGATTGTTCCAAGCACAGAGCCCTGGGACCTGCTGAGGTCCAGCAGGCAGGGCATGGAGAAAAGAAAGAATAGGGCAAAGAGTGTGAAAAGGACAGCTAGGAAGATACACTAGGAATAAGAGAATTTTTTCCCAGATGAATATGCAAATTTAATGCGATTCCAAACAAACTCCCAGAGGTTAACAGAACTTGACAGCTGGTTCTAAACGTCATATAACGGAGTAAAGGGCCAGAGATAGGGGCGACGGAGTGAGAAAGCTGCTGATTACCCTCAGCAGAAATCACAATGGTGGTGGGAGATCTGTACCTGAGAGAATGAGGAAAGGATGGACTCTCTGATGACTGGTGCAGAGACAACTGGCTAGACATATGGAAAAAGATATATTTAGAACCCTACATAACACCATATACAAAAATATCTTCCAGATGGATTAAAGGCCTATGTGTGAAAGGCAATGGTTTGAAAAGAAAATATAGGATAATATCTTCATTTTATTGGGGTAGTAAAGAATTTCCCAAGGGGAAAAAAATGGGATTAATTTGAAATATGGTAATGGTGAAAATCAACTTCACAAATTGGGAGAAAGTATTTGTAGTGTGCGCCAGGGATAAAGCCTGATGTCTGCAACATTCAGAATAAAACAAAATTTAGAAGTGATAAAATATTTTAACAAGGAATCTGTAGGGGAAGAAACCTAAATGTGCAATAGATGTATGATACAGAAGTGCTTGGCCTGGTGAGTAAACAGGGAAGGGTGAACCCAGACGCCAGGGCACCGTTTCCTACCAGACAGACAGAAGGACTAAGGGTCCTGCTGAGCTGTCTCAGGTTCCTACGGACCCAGCAACAAATGGCTGCACTTTCCACAGCTTAAAGCAAACCAGTTCTGGAGCTCAGAGGTTGGAAATCAGTTTCCTTCGGCTGAAGTTTAGTTGTCACAGACACGGTTCCTTCCAGTCTTCGAGGAAGTTTCGTTGTTTTTGTTGTGTCTGGTAACTAGAGGCTCTTCCACGCTTTCAGAGCCATCAGCAGGACTCTGTCCACCTCATCACCACGTCTCCGTGGGTGGCTCCTATCCTTTGCCTCTTTCCTCTGCAGACCCCTGTGATGGTATCAGGTGCATCTGGATACTCCTGGAGTCTATCTTCTCAAGATCCTTACCTATCACTCCTGCAAGGTCCCTTTTGTTGTATAAGCTAAGGTGCAGACGTTCCAGGGATTAGGAAGTGGCTCTCTTGGAAGGCGATATTTAACCGAACACATCAGCTCTGGAGAGGATGTGTCCCCAGGAACTCTCATGCCTTGCAGGGCAGTGCAGTCTCTTCGGAGAATAGTTTTTCAACACCCCGTGGTGATGAAAGTGTGAGTCCTCTGTCACCCACAATTCCAACTCTCACACAGACACACACAGGAATATTTCTGGAGGTGCTGTTGGAAGAAGCAAAAAAGGGAAAGAGAGAAATTGGCTTTCAGAACAGGCGTGTGTCAGTAAACAGTGGGTTTATTTACAGTAGGATGCTGTGCGGCAATGAAAATACATAATGCCAATGTGTATCAATAATATGTATCAGAAATAGAGTGCACAAAAGCTTCTTGCAAAAAAAGTATGATTGTACTTAGGTAATAATAAAAACACTCAAAAATGCAACTATTGTCGGTGCACACGCACCTGTGCTGTCAGCCTGATAACCCTAGCAACGATGAGCAAGGCCTTCAGAAGAGTGATTATTTCCATGGAGGAAGCTGGGGGAAAGGGCCCAGGCATTGGGTTTTAGCTCTCTATACTTTAAAAAAAAATTCAGATTAATGCGAGGGTACACACGATTAAGTTACGTTCTTTGCATTTGTAAGGTCGAGTGTGGGTTGTACTTAAGTCTTTCACCCAGGAAGTGTGCCATGCACCCCTACGTTGCACCCGGTAGGTGGGAACTTACTGACTCCCTCCCCCTTCTTTAATTTAAAAGTGTTTTTCTCTAATGTGGGCCTGTAGCTCTTAATCTACTGGATTCAACTTAGTAACGGGTACATGAGATGCTTTCTTTTCCATTCTAGAGATACTTTAAAAGAAGAATGTTCTCTAAATCCAGCCAGGGAAATACAAAAGATGTAAAGTCTCCATCTTTTTTAATGGCTGAATAGTGTACGTAGGTAATAATAAAAACACTAATCCCTGCATCCCACCCCCGTGTAGGAGAGCCCTGTTCCCTGCTCCTCATCCCTATAGAAAAGGGCCCTGATTCTTGTTCCCAGCCTCTGCTTTGGGAGGAACAGAGGCCATAGCACTCTTGTTTTATTTATTTTTACTACACAAGTTTCCAGATAGACACAGCAACGCAGTGACTCTGCTGCACCCACTGCCTGGTGTCAACATGGACGTACGGTCAGTCTCAGCATCTTGGTCCCATCTCCCATCACTTTCTCTCTCTACCTCCTTGGATTATTTCAATTTCACACACCCTCATATGTTGCCCTGGATTAAACCTCTTTTTATTTTTTTTAACATAACCTAAGAACAATATCACACTTGAAGCTATTAATAACTTCCTTTGGCACATCTATTAAATGCTCCTGTGTGAGAGTGAGAGTGTGGAAGCTCCTAAGTCTCGGGCGGGGGTTGGGGGCAGCCACAGAGCAGGACCAGGGTTGGGGCTCTGGCCTGGGGCCTGGGGCCCTTTCCCCCAGCTTTCTTCTTGGAAACAATCACTCTTCTGTAGGCCTTGCTCATCATTGCTAGGATTATCAGGCTGACAGCACAGGTACGCTTGCATTGACAATATCTGCATTTTTGAGTGTTTTTATTATTTGTTGGCCGTGGTCTGCATGTGCTCGGACCCTCCTCTGTTGCCCCCACTCAGTGCCCAGGACAGCCCTGTATGGCCCTCCTGGGGGCTCCTGGAAGAGAGAGGCTGACTCAGGAAGGAGAGAAAGTGGGCCTTGGAAAGAAGATGGGTCTGGGTGGCAACCTATATCCCACCAGAGGCCACCACATCCATCTGTCTCCGGGGGCCCCAAGCCAGCTTTAGTCCCTGGGCCACCAGAGAGGAGAAGACTGGAGGGTGGCAGGGTGTGAGCCGGCGCCCGGGTCTTGCCCCTCTCTGCTGGGTGGGGCAGAGCGGCATCAGCACGACGCCCTGTGTCAGAGGCATCAGTCCTATCCCGTACCTGTCACTCGCCACACAATGGCCGGTACGTGCAGCTGCCCTGTGGGCTGTGAATGAGGTTTTCACTAATGTATACACACCGTTGCAGCGTAATTTGCTTCTGAATATATCCATGTGCACACACACGCTCAGAAATAGCCTTTTATTAATTGCAGTTTGTATTTTGTTATTTAGAACAAATTGGCTTCCAGCACATTGGCATGATCGGCAGGGAATTTGCAGTAGTGGGGATGCTTCTGCTAATGGCATGAGAGTCACTGATCAGAACTCATTTTTACTGGGTTCTTCAGAAGGGTCTGTCTCAGAAATTGGCTTTAAATAAAGGAGGATGTCAGGGGCCAAGCAAGGCTGCCCTGGCCTCTGTACCAGCGGCTGCCCGAGCGGGAGGAGAAAGTGTGGAAACAGGGCTGAGTGAGCCCCTTCCTCCTTCTGCAGGAAAGGGCGGGAGGGCGCACAGATCGGGCCCTAAGATCTAGGTCCTTTTCTGAGGACCGCTCAGCTCGCTCCCGCAAGTAAGCATGGGCAGCTCCTTTGTGCTGGGCTCAGGAGAAACAACCGGTAACCTGGCCTGGTCCTCACCAGCCTGCTGTGCCCCAGGAGACGCAGCCCAGTCCACTCACCCGTGAGGAGCTGTCTGCCCTGTCTGGAGCCTGTGGGGGGAACAGGTGCTCCCAGAAACGCACCTGTCCACTGAAGCTCGGCAGGGCGTGGGGGGAGGCACGGGGGGAGCAGGGAGAGCCCTGCTCTCAGGTCCTGGGCTCTGGCCACCCTGGATGGTGAGATCTTGGGAATTGTCCTGCTTGCCCTTTCATCCCCACGTCTCCCCCATGGGCGGGGCAGGCTCTTCCCACCCATCCTACTGCACCTGCTCCCACTCAGTTCCCAGCTTAGACCTCCCGTGCTTTGAGGAGCTTGTACGTGACTCAACTGCCTCAGTGTGACAGACTGTCCACCATCCCCGTTAAGTGCTTCTGAGTGTCTCTGCAGCACTTGTCACCTTAGCGACAGCTGCCCAGAGTCTCCGAGTGGATGGCCACCTGCAGGCAGGATGCGTCCACCTTTCAGGAGGTGGCTGAGATGTAGGAGGCCGCCAGCAAGTGTCATGAGATGCATGAACAGATAAAGGAAGGCCAGCTGAGCAAGTGACCGAAAGCACCCCTGGGTTCTAGTGTAAGTTTCTATTCTGCTTTGCAAAACTTGGAAAAAAGGGCAGAGTGAATGGATGATTGAGGCGGCAAAGGGGGCAGAACATGTCGGCTGGCTGGTAAAGCCATCTCCCCACACCACCTCATCCTTGATGATGTCCACTGTCCACTGCAAAAACGTGAAGGTAAAAATATTTATTTTCTCACCCTCCCACATCAAAAGCTGATCACGTGACAAAGTCCTGGCAAGTAAGAAGTGAGCTTGATTCTGCCGCGGGGGCTCTGGGACAGTTTCTGCCTTTCTGTGGGAGCAGCAGGCCCGCTGCTGGTGCTGCCCTTTCCCTGAGCATTGACATGCGGGTGGGGCTGGGCAGCCCTCTTGTGATGCTGGTGAGCAAAGGCACAAGGTCAGCACACGAGGACGGGGACTGTGCAGTGACGAGATCTGATAAACTGGGTATCAGGTGGCATCTGTGAGACAGTGAATTTAGACAAACCATCAAACACCTCCTGACAACTTAACTTATGTTGGACAACAGACCCTCGTTCGTTGGAGCCACTGTTCCTTGGGATTTCCGCTACATGTTCCCAGTAACAGTGAAAATCAGGGGAAGCCTCTGGCTTTTTGTATCTTAATTCCGAGCTGTGTTACGGGTTAATTCAATGCGCAGGCACTGGGCAGAGGGGGTCACTGTGAGGAAGCACAGAGGAACTTCAGAGTAATCCTTGGCGCCCCGTCCCGTGGGCAGGGCGGTGCCCCTCTCCCCACACCTTCCCTGCGAAGGTTACAGATGCTGCTGTAATTGCTGTAATTGATGACTTGTCCTCGGGTCCTGCCACTGCTCCCTTTAATAACCCTCCTTGGGCAAGATCACAGCATTTATTAGGCGGTAGCAAAGCACGATGACCTTGAGGAAGCTTCCCCAGCCAGGTTCCTGGCATGGGGCACATCCCCTGCCTGGGGTGGGGGCAGCACCACCCGAGAGAGATCTACTTCCCTTTTACTGCAGCAAGCTTTGTGATGAGACCCTCACCTCAGGGCAGCGAGCTCCCCGAGCCCCCACCCAGGCCATGCTGAGCTCCCACCTACCGTCCCCACCCTCCACACATCCCAGGTCCTCAGCCCCATGACCCCCTTGCCCAGCTCCCACGGAACGACTCCCAGGTCCACGTGCTCACCCACCTGCACAAACCCAGACTGCTCATCTGTCAAAGGGATTTGGGGGTGAACACACGTCCCATATTCCCGAGTAAGAGTGGTCACACTGGCTCCGTGGTACAGGGCAGGCTTGTGCGGCGCTCTCCATGGGAGAGAGATGGGAGAGAGATGTCGACCACTCACTCGTACATACGAGTGCAGAATCACAGCAGGGGCAGGTGCCTCCAGGGAGAGACATTTGTGGGCAACAGAAAAGGTAGATGCTGCTCAGAGAGGTCAGGGCCAGTTTGTCTGAGGAGGGAACATTGATTGGAGCTGGGACATGGACAGCAAGGCTGTGCTGTCCTCCACCCAGCAGGTGCCAGCAGCATCCCCTGAGTTTTGACAACTGAAAGCGGAGAGCCAACAGCCAGCGAAGCCACGTGTCTCCCATGAGTACGGCTGTCACTGCCCCGTCACTCTGTTATTATTATTCTATACTGTCTGTGAGAAGGCCAAAGTTCTTCACAGTGGCATCCATGGTTTGGCCATGATAAGGACAGCACTGGAGGTGCTGGGGCCTGAGTGACAGGTGACTGCTGAGCCCCGAGCTGCCTGGGAATCAGGTGAGCCTCTTCTTGGTGCGAGGGGAGTTTCAAGGAAAGAAGTTGCTCAGTTTCCTGGAGCTTCACGCAGGAGCTCCAGAAGAGCAAGCGTGGAGATCTCGAGGCTGTCTCAAATCCCTGACTGTGGTTTCTGTAATTACTGCCTTAGAAGTTTTGTTACTGTCTGAGGCAGTCTTGGGCAGACACCACCCTCTCTAGTTGCTCTGATAGGAGAGGGAAGAGGGTCATCTTCCTAACAATGAAGGATGTGTGCATTCAGAAGACATAGTAATCTGGGGAAACATACAGAAAATTCAGACCACAGGAAAGGACACACGTGGTTTTCCCACTCACGTGCCCATTTATTGAAGTGTACCAACTCCATTAAAAAGGTTTTTGAAGGTGAGAACTAGTTTTATGTTTTCCAACTAACTCTGCATCATTGCAAATAACTCACCCTTATGCTGGGTGGTACATTCTGAGCATGTTTGAAGAATGGGTCTGTGAGCAAAGCAGTAGTGAATAAGTATTAAAAAGAGTTTACTTGTCATATCTAAAACATTATTAGTGCGACGCCAATGCCAAGGAGCTTTCCCTCTAAGTTTTCTTCTAGGGGTTTTATGGTTTCAGTCTTACATTTAGGTCTTTATTCCTAAATTTCAACTCTTTATTTGAGTGGACTTTTATGTATAATGTAAGATCATGGTCCAATTCATTATTTTGCATGTGATACTGGTTTTTATCAAAACCATTTATTGATGAAATTGTCCTTTTCCCATTATAACTTTGTGAAAGTTTCTGAAAATCAGTTGACTACATACACTTGTGTTTATTTCTGAGCACTCTGTTCTGTTCCATTGGTCTGTGTGTCTGTTTCCAACACCTTGCTGCTTTGATTACTATAGTTCTGTAGCACAGTTGAAAGTGTGATATCTCCAACTTGCTTTTTCTTTCTTGAGATTGTTTTGGCTAGCCAAGATCTTTGTTGTTCCATATGAATTTTGGAGTTGTGTATTTTTTTTTTTTATTTCATAAAAAAATGTAGCTAGAATTTTCATAGGTATTACACTAAGCCTGTTGGTTGCTTTTTGTGGTATAGACATTTTAACAATATTAATTCTTTCAGCCCATGAACACGGGACATCTTTCCACTCGTAAGTGTCTTCTGAAATTTCTTTCCTCAATGTTTTCTAAGTTTCATTGCACAGTTTCCACCTTCTTAGTCAAATGTATTTCTAAGCATTTTATTCTTTTTGGAGCTATTGTAAAAGGGATTATTTTATTCAATTCTTTTCCAGATAGGTCATTATTAGTGTAAAAACTGCAATAGATTTTTGTGTATGTTTATTCCATATCCTACAACATTATTGAATTATTCGTGTCTTACCTCTAACAATTTTTTTGTGGACTCTAGAGTTTTCTCTATATAGGATTGTATCATCTCCATACTGGGACAATTTTACTTCTTTTCAGTTTGGATGCCTTTTATTTTTTTTTTTTCTTGTCTGATTGCTCTTAATAGTATTTTCAGTACAAAAAAAAGAAAAAACAAACAACAAAACAACAAGACCACACCAAGCTTAAAAGCTTCTGTACAGTAAAGAAAATAATTAACAAAATGAAAAAGGAGCCTACAGACTGCAGAAAATATTTTTGAAGCACAACTGATTTAATATCTGCAATGTATAAAGAACTCACATAATTCAATAGAAAAAAAAAATAACCTCATAAGAAAAGGAGCAAGGGATTAAACAGACCTTTCTTCAAAGAAGACGTGTGAATGGTGACATGCATGTGAAAAGGTGCACAAGATCACGAACATCAGAAAAATGTAAATAAAAATCACAATAAGGTGCAGTGAATCACTTCATACCTGGGTGGCCCTTACCAAAAACACCAGAAACTGCAAGTATTGTTCAAGGTGTAGTGAAAGGTTAGTGTGGATTGGAGAAAAGGGAACAATTCTGCACTGCTGGTGGGAATGCAAGCTAATACGTTCCTTTTGGAAAGAAGTTTGGGGAGCACTTAAGGAACTAAAAGTAGACCTGCCATTCGATCCTGCAACTCAGAAGACCAAAAATCATTTTACAACAAAGACATCTGTACCAGAATGTTTATTGCAGCCCAATTCATAATTGCCAAGTCATGGAAGAAGCCCAAGTGCCCATCGACCCACAAGTGGATTAATAAATTGTGGCATATGTACACTATGGAATATTATACAGCCATAAAAAGATGGAGATTTTACTTCTTTTATGTTTACATGGATGGAGCTGGAACATACTCTTCTTAGTAAAGTATCTCAAGAATGGAAGAAAATGTATTCAATGTACTCAGTACTATTATGAAACCAATTTATAAGCACCCACACTTTCATATGAAAGATAAAACACAACTCTAGCCCAGGAGGAAGGAGGGAAGAGGAGGGGAGAGAAGGGGAGGGGGGAGGCCGGGTGGAGGGAAGGTAGTCGGTACTTTACCTATGGTGCATGAAGCAAGGGAACATGTCAAATCTATTAAGAGTAGAGTATAAATGTCTTATCAATAATTAAGTAAGTGAGGTGAAGGCTATGTTAATGAGTTTGATGTAAGCATTCCAAATCATATATAAAATCAGCACATTGTGCCCCATAAATGCATTAATGTACAGTTATAATTTTAAAAAAATTGTTAAGAGTGAAAAAAAAAAGAAAGGGAACCTTTGTACAGTGCTGGTGGGAATGTAAATTGGTGCAGTCATTGTCAGAAAGAGTAAGGAGGTTCCTCAAAAAATTAAGAGGAGGGCAGTGCCTGTGGCTCATTGAGTGGGGCGTTGGCCCCATATACCAAGGTGGTGGGTTCAAACCCGGCCCCGACCAAACTGCAACAAAAAAAATAGCTGGGCGTTGTGGCAGGCGCCTGTAGTCCCAGCTACTTGGGAGGCTGAAGCAAAAGAATCGCTTAAGCCCAGGAGTTGGAGGTTGCTGTGAGCTGTGATGCCACAGCACTCTACTGAGGGTGATGAAGTGAGACTCTGTCTCAGAAAAAAAAAACAAAAATTAAAGTTCAAGTCATACATTTTGGGCAGTGCCTGTGGGGCTCAACAGAGTAGGGCGTTGGAGGTGGCGGGTTCAAAACCAGCTCCTGCCAAAAAAAAAATGAAGAAGAGAACTACTATAGGACCCAAGAATCTCTCTTCTGTGTATAGATCCAAAGGAAGTGAAATCAGAGGTGTCTGTGCTGTCCTCTAACTGCAGCACTGCTGACAGTGCCAAGATGGAGATGCCTGGGAGCGGGTGACAAGCTATCTGTCCACTCACACACACTCACACACACACTCACACATTCACACACGCTCACACCCACACACTCACACATTCACACACTCACACACACATTCACACACACACTCATACACACTCTCACACACACATTCACACACACACACTCATACACACTCTCACACACTCACACATTCACACACACACTCATACACACTCTCACACACTCACACACTCACACACACACTCACACATTCACACACACACTCATACACACTCTCACACATTCACACACTCTCACACACTCACACACACTCACACATTCACACACACTCATACACACTCTCACACATTCACACACACTCTCACACACACACTCACAGAGGAGAATATTATTCAGGCTAAGAAAAGGAGATTCTGCCATTTGTGACCACATAGGTGAACATGGAAAGGATGTTGCTGAGTGAAGTAAACAGTCAGAGACAAACATCATGTGACCTTGCTTACCTGTGGAATCTTTAAAAAAGTCAAGTCAAATACCCAGAAATGGCAAGTAAAATGGCGGTTCCTGGGGACGAGTGATGTAGGGTCAGAGGGGGCCGAGTTGCAGGCTCCCGTGTACAGGATGAAGCGCCTGGGTGCCTGGCACACGGCACGGGGACCGTAGCTAATGATCCTGGCTGTCTGTTGAAATTTCCCGAGAAAGGACGCGATTCCAGGTGCTGTTACCTGCTCCCCCCACACAACAGTAACTATCTGACGTGACAGATTCGTTAATTTGGTTTCCTGTGGCAAACATTTCACTGCGTGAACAGATAGCAAGTAAAAATGCATACACACATATATTTACAGATACATTTGCCTCAAAATGTCATATTCTATTTTTACATATATACAATAAAAAACAAAACAATTTCTACCAGAAAAAGCATTTTACATGAAACATTCACAGCACTGAAAAAGTACTTGAAACTAAAACAGAAACCTAAAAAATTGCACTTGTGGTTCTCATCTTAATGAACTAGCAAAACCCAGAGCTATTAAGTGTTCAGACCTTGCCCTTTTCGGTAACATCACCCCCGTTCCCACGGTCTTTAGACCTTTGTGATGAGGAAGCTGAGATGGGGATTGAGGGGGGATCCATATTCTTACACGGGTGCCTCGCTTGGTATTTTTATTCCAAAGAGTTAAATAAAGGTCAGCTAGATCCCTTCTTTCTTAGACAAGAATCTTCCCAATTAATTATATGAGATATTAACATAAAGAAAATTATAGAGAATAACACCAAAAAAATCCACAGCACTAAATCCACAATGTAGCAACCACTATATTTTCCCACTGGCTTCGGATGTTTTTAAGGAAATAGAACAGCACAGGGACAGAAGATGGAAAATCCAAAGTATCGGCTGCCAGGAGCTCCTATTTTGGAGAATTACCACAAACACAATAAAACCTACCTTTTTTTTTAAGGCACTGTTTCTAGAAGCAAAGGAAAGGCAGCGTCTCGCCAGCAGGATTTGGGCTTATCTGCCTTCTCTACACACTGGGGTTTTGGGGAGAGTCCAGAGCTGTCTGCTGCCTCCCTCTCCTTGTCCCGCTCGCCTGTGTGACATTTGTGGTAAAAACAATATAAAGGAAAAAGGGCTGGAGAGAAGTGAGGGAGCAGAGCCCTGCAGTCACCAGCCACAACCCATTTCCCTCATTACCACTGCACATTGTCCCGTGTGAGCTCGGGCCTGCCTGGTGGGGTGTGCGGAGGCTGGGGGGTGATGAATTCCGCGGTGTGCGTTCTCTTTTACCAGAATCAGTGCTTGCTGACCAGTTTCCTGCACAAAAAAATACCACATTTGGAATATGGGGGGAAAAGTAGCTAACAAAACGCATCCCAATGGAAATTTAGCTACACATATCCATAGAGGTCAGGCATCTCTGGGAACGACTTCCCACTTTTGTCTGGATATTAAGGGGTATCATAAAGTGACGCGCTAGCTCTTAGTAAATGGCTTCCTCTTGTACCCTCTCCAAAACGGGAATGTTCCAGGGTGCTAGAGGCAGGGACAGAAAGTTTATAAATCTTAGCGACAATTATCCACAGGGATGTTGAGAAAGAAAAGCTGTAATTTGTGTACAGAGTGGGGTATATGGGAAGCGTAAGACACGTGTGTGACCCTTCATAGCACAGGGGTGCTCACGGCCTCGAGCCTCACGTCAGGGGAGAGGCTGAATGCTAGCATTGAGGGCACCATCAATGCTAGCTAAATTTCATTAATTTTCTGGTGGGAGGGTGGAGGGGGATGGTGGTCTCTCCACATGAGCCCTCCAGGAAGGGACAGGTTGGGCAGTGGTCTCCTGAGCGTCTTTCTGGCACATGTCACACCTTGAAGCTTCACTGGGCCCCGGACGGACCCTAAGACTCCTGTTACTAGGTCAACGTCTTAACATCCTATTGGCCGTGGAGGGTCTAACCACTCGGGTCACAGAAAGGAGAAAGGCTTAGAAATTCATTTTTGTTATAGGAAGCCTCTGGGGACTTCCCAGGGTGGGAGGCCCTGTGGCAGGTGGGTGCCTGCGCGTTCCTGTGCTATTCTTCACATTTCTAAAATATGTTTGTAACATTTAACAGTATTTTCTAACGAAACATAGACATTTTGGCGGGATGTTTCTGGAACGTCAGTGAGAAGGGAAAGTTTCTGGGGGAAGGCAGTGTGAGCTGGTCAGTTCCCACCAGCCTGCAAACTAAGCTTTAGAACAGCAGGTGTGTGCAGCCCTGGGCCACCTTCCTGAGATGGGCCCTTCCCACCCCCTCCTTTGTACACGCGGGGCCCACGTGCTGGGCGGCACAGAGGTGGGCAGGCGTCTTTCCAGGTTGACACGGGTCGTTTTGCACCATCTTCTTGCCTGCCTGACAGGAGAGGAGTGGGCTCCTAACTTCAGTAAGGAGGAGGAGGAGGAGGGTGACAGTCGCAGGCCACCCTCCCAGTGCCACGAGAGACACTGCCCACCCAGCTGAGGGAGAGGGACGGGGGCAGCAGAGTCCCTGCGAGTGGCCAAGCCAGGCCTCCTTCAGGAGCTCACAGTTCCTCATGCAGAATGCTCCCTGATTGCAATGGGATGTGGCATTTCAGTGACAGAATTCCAGGTCCAAGACTCGTGGTGAGTGGGAACTGAGGCACATCCATGTCCCCTCTAGCAAGTTGGGGAAACCGAGGCAGCAATGGAGCAGAAGTCAGAGTGCTGGCCTGCAGAGACGTGGGCAGTGGGGCCCGACTGGGCGACTTGGACAACTGCCTGCCAGTGAGGTCTGTGCAGCGTTTCAGCCTCTGCGCTCAGTGTGGTTAAGTGATAGGAATCGGCTTTCACTGGGATCCATCTGTCTCACTAAGGACACTGGATGGAGGCAGCTGCCAGGCTGGGTCCCAGAACTGGGTGGTGACCACTAGATGCCCAGTGGTTCTAGTGGCTTTAACACGCCGCCATCTGACATTGGGTCTGGACCTCAGATCCTAGAAGCAGAGGAGGTTGGTACCAGACCTGGCACTTTCCAACAGGAGCCCTGGGAGCCGGGTGAGACTTTCCAGGGCACAAGGTGCTGGGACCAGGTCACACAGGCCTGTGTCTTGGCTGCCTGCAGATACAGGGGAGGCAGAGCTGGGTTTTCCTGAGTAAAGGCTGGGCCAGTCCTACCCAGTGTTGGGGGGAAGGGGAGGAGGCAATCCACACCAGCCACTGTTATTGGCTCTGACAGGCAGTCCCCTCCCCCAGGAGTGGTGTCCTCTAGGAACTCACGCCACCTCCGGTCCAAAGTTGAGTTGGGCAGCGGGAGCCCCAAGGGGAACGATTGGGGAGAGGAGGAGACGTGGTCACCAGGACAGGTGTGGACAGGACACACGATGTGCACACGCCTGTCCCTGCCTGCACGGTGCCAGCCCGCCTCCCGTTTGTCCTGCAGCCGAGCATTGCAGCTGGGCATTGCAGTGGTGAGCTGCGGGGCCGCCAGGGAACCACTGTGTTTCCAATTCAAGGCCCAAACATGTAGAGTGGGAGGTGGGCCCCTAACTGGTTGTGTCTCCATCCCCTCCAGCAACCTTTTCTTCTGATAACGATCAGGTCGATACAATCCTATTAACACAAAGATCCTGTATTAAGCCTGACAGTTTACAAATTGCCTGGGTTTGCATTTTCAATATCATTGGGCTGCCAGAGTCCAAGGCTACACCAATCCAGGCCTGAGCACCTTTGAGTCATGTGGATGTGATGGGTTCCAGTAGCTTCTTCTTCCTCATCAAATGAGAAGATAAGCTGGTCAGAAGTACTCAGGAAGTTCCATAAAACCTCAAAACCTCAACCCGGTGGTGTGTGGCTCTCTAGCTAGGGGAGAATCACGCCGTGCGTGTTTAAACTCAGAATCCCCGACCACCTGGCTTTGTAAAAGTGCTGCTCTCACATTTGCTGAGAACAACAGTGTTGAAAGCCCAGTCCTGGAAAATCGGCCCCTGCTGTGCTGTTCCCAGAACCCCCCCACTTCCAAGATGATGTGTGAGTCACCCGTCAACGTTCACAGGACAGGCGTGGGGGCCTCAGCTGCACATTAGGCACTAACATGAGCTGTGACACCTCCAAAAACGCCCTTAACCTCTCTGCACCTCAGTTGCTTCAGGTGTGAAATGAAGGGATTAGGAAGTGACCGAAAACCTTTCCAGCAATAAAAAGCCATGATTTGGGGTCAGGTCCCAGCTGGTCTCAGAGGAAGAAGGTGAGCCAGAGAAGGCCATCGGTTCACACAGACTAGGTGTGAAAAACCAAATAAATCACACTTGAGACAGGAGGGTAATTATCTCAAGAAGAAAGCTGCAGTCCAGTGTCTGTGTGATTTCAAAGCCTGTTCAGTGCTCCATAGATAATTCTTCCCTTTAATGGGGGTCCCGGGCTCACAGGCTTCCAGAAGTCGCCTCATTCAGCCGGACTTGAATCGACAAGGCGATCCCTCCTATTTGTGGGGTTTGGTGTTGGGCAAAGGGACGCTGCTCTGCCTCTCCTGGTGATGAGATGCAATGTCTTTTGATAGCATTTATTTTAGAATGTGAAGGGTTTTCATTTAAAGAGAAAAAATTAAATAAGTGTCCGAATTTGGGAAATACTGTATGGAAGCTGTCTTTCACTCTTCTCTGATCAAGAAACGTGAACAGAATTCAACCGTCCAGGAAGCTCCTGCCTGTGTGTCATTGAAACAATTCACTTGGAAATTCACACATTTCCTTCTCCTCAGAGCTTGGAGGATAAAGAACTCAGGGCAAGAAGGGCCGGGTTCCCAGCAAGGAGAGGCGGCAGTGACTCGTGTGGTGAGGGGTGAGTGAGGCTCCTGGAAGGAGTTTAGTAGCTAAAGAATAAGGCTCAGAACAGGGGAGACTAAAAGCTCATGGAGAGGAAATGGAGCAGGGAGTGGAATGATGGAAAATCTGCAAATAAAAATAAAAGGCAGGCAAGGAGCCGCACCTGAAGAGGGGGTGTGGGCAGAGGGGCCGGGGAGCAGGAGCAGGTGCTCACTGTGCTGAAGACGCTTCGAGGGTGGCAACACGCGGCACCCACACTGGTGACGGGAGAACGGGGTGGGGGGGAGGCAGGTGCGCCCCGGGAGAACGAGCTGCATTAGCGGCAGGAAGGCTGGTTTAACTGCGGGGAGGCCTCCTTCTCCCCTTCTGCTAAATATTATTTTAAAAATACTCTGTCGCACTTAACACTGAGCAGCCATCTGCTCAGACGAGTAACCCACAGCCTTGAGAAACAATCACACACCCAGCACTGGGCGTGAGGTGGGCAGGGCTGGAGGGAGCACGGGCGAGAGATGAGGGGTCCTCCAGAGCACCCCCGGACTCTACCGGCGCCATCATCAATCAGCACCCGCAGACTCCGGTGCAGACGCTCCGGGCCAGGTTGCCTGTCTCCTGTGGTTTGGGAACAGAGGAAGGAATGTGCCCGTGAGCTTGCAAATGGAGAGGGTTGTAATGCACCTGCCACCACTGTAATTTTCCCTCTGGGGAAATCTCTTTTGGCACGGATGCTGGGTAAAACATGGGAGAAACCTGCATGACCAAGAGCTAAATCAGGGGTTGCTGTTTTCATACTGGTCACAATGAACCCTTCAGTCCCTGTGGTCCCACCAGGACCTTTCTGGTGGGCTTTCTGTCCCACTCACAGCCCTCCTATCCACCAGGGACCCCCTGCCCCCCACCAGACACAGGGCTGTGCCTGCAATCCTATGAGAAAGCCAACTCCCTCCCCTGGCAAGTGCAGACTGAGCCAGGGGGTGACTGACTCCTCTGGTCCAGTCGGTTTGGAATTAGACGCTGCAGAGGGCGGAGCCCAGAGACTTAACCTCCTAGGCCTGAGGCCGCTGTGCTGGCTCAGACACCTGCAGCCACATGGGAGGAGGACGTGGAATGAGAGCAGGAGAAGGGGGCAGGTGGAGGAGAGTGGGGGGAGACACAGAACATGAGAGCAGGGGAAGGGGATGGATGGAGGAGGGAGGGAGAGAGAGAGAGAGAGAGAGAGAGAGAGAGAACACGAGGGCAGGGGAAGGGGGCAGACGGAGGGGAGAGAGAGAACACGCAGAGATACATGGAGATGCGGAGTGGTCACACGCCCTGCAAACTCTCCATAGAGCGGTGCAGACAAGCCCACAGACTCACTCACCGTGAGCATCATTTCTTCATTCATTCCTTTGGCAAATGCTTTCTGAGGGCTGGCATGTGCCTGGGCTCCCCCCGGTCCTGGCCCATGTGGGTGAGGACGCACACGGAGGAGGCGGCACCCGACCCCACGCTAAGCTCAGACATTGATAAACGTTGTGGATAAAGGGAAAGAAACGCCGGGGGAAGCAGTTCCTTGGGGTCATGGTCTGTTTTCAACAGGAAGTCACCAACCTGCTCCGATCTGAGCCGTATGAGACAAAATGTCATCAGGCGGAGAAATAACTGGAAAATGAGAGGTCCATGAAGGCCAGAGGGGCACCGAGGCTGGCGATTTGGGGGACAGAGACAAAGCCATTTCCTGCATGGTGAGTTAGATATGTGGAACAAACATCTTGCTGAACAATGCAGAATAAAATTCTTTCTGAGGCTTCAAATTAACATATTTTTTTAGTCTAGAAAGTAAAATCAATACAAAACAACAACAAAACAACTTAGAAGTATGGACCTCAGTGGAAACGGAAATGAAGGGTTTGAGTGGAGTTTCATTCAAGTCACTCCTCTCTGATGACACCGGCTAACCAGGTGGACAGAGGCTGGGAGATCAGCTTCCACGGCTTCACCGGGTCACGGCTTCACGGGGTCACAGCTTCACGGGGGTCACAGCGGAGCGAGAGGAAGAAGCCAGGAGCAGGGTGCCCGCTCCAAAGGCCAATAAAACTCCTGTGGAAGGCTGTGGCTCAGAGGCCTACACATTCAGTGCCAGGGTAGGATTTTACTGGAACAAACCTGCCCCTTCCTGCTCCCAGGTGAGCAGAGCAAAGGGAAAATCTCTTTTCCAGTGATTATCCTAAGCCAGCCTGAATCCAAGCAGGTCTGCAGCCCAAATTCATGCTCTGGGTCACCCTCAGTGACCTCCCGCTGAAAACTCAACATCAGGAAGGGTAGCTGAGGATGACCATGTGCAAGTGTGAGCCTTGGTCCTTCTTGGAGGAACCTTCTGTCCTTGCAAGCTCAACTCATCATCAAATACAAAGTTCCACATTTAGAAACTCACAAACGTCACAAGCAGCAATGGAGAAAACAAACCATGAACGGAATACGGCAGAAGTAACAGAAATCGGATTATCAGACCGTCACGTCTGGAATACAGAAGAAATGTGTTTAATATGTCTAAAGAAATGCAAGTTTGAAAATACAGCACAGTATAAAGCAAGACAGCATTGCAAAAGACCAAGAAGAAAAGAAATAAAGAGAACTTGCAAAAGTAACACTGCACACACAGAGTGTGTCCTTAAAATTAGAAAAGCAGTCAGTGGATGGAGTGAATGGATTGAGGTAAAGGGGAAGAGAATTCTGAATAAGCAAGAAAGAACTCGGCGCAGAAAGGCCAAGGGGCGTGAGCGTGAACGAGAAGCCAAAGACAGGAGAGTGAGGCTGGGAGACCAGGTAGAGCGGGGAGCACAGGGGGCGAGGAGATGTTCTGAAAGGTCAGAATTCTCCAGACTAGATAAAAGGAACCATATGCAGATTAGGAAGGCAAAACTACCTTTAAGGAAGGAAGGGTAGGTAGATCTAAAACGGAAGAAAAAAATAGAGAAAGTCACAAACAGAGGTGAAACACAGACAAACTCGGAATGTAGGGAACTTTGGAAGATGTTCTTCCAAAACTTCTCCAGCCAAACCCTTCTCCTCTCCGAAAACTCTCTGACCTAACACTGGATGTTTTTCAGTTCTAGTCCCGAGGGTTTGGGAGGCTCTGTTCTTTCCCCCATGTATTTTCTTTCTGTGGCTCAGTTTGGTTATTTCTTTTCTACCTTCCGGTTTATCTGTCGCAGTCATGTGCCACTTAATGGCAGGAGTGTGCTGTGAGAAATGCGTCATCGGGTGACTCTGTCCTTGTGGGACCGTCACGGGGTGTGCACACACAGACCCACACTGCACGAGGGAGCTGCAGGGACTGCTGTCTTCTGTAGGTAACCGGGACGCAACGCAAGTATTTATGTACCTAACCATCCCCAAACTTAGAAAAGGTGCAATAAAAATTCAGCATGGAAGAAAAAAATAGCACAGCTGTGTAGGGCACTCACCCTGAACAGAGCACAGGGCTGGAGGCTGCTGCCGCTGTGTCAGAGAGGAGTGGTGACAGAAGGTGGGGCCGATGCTACTGGGCACTGCTGGAGACAGACTAAGAATTCTTAAGCTAACCCAAATGTATTCAAGTTTTCCTTTCTCAATAATAAATTAACCTTACTTTATTGTAACTTCATTTTTTCTTTTTTTTTTGAGACAGAGTTTCATTCTGTCACCCTTGGTAGAGTGCCATGGTGTCACAGCTCACAGCAACCTCAAACTCTTGGGTTTAAGAGATTCTCTTGTCTTAGCCTCTGAAGTAGCTGGAACTACAGGCGCCTGCCACAATGCCCAGCTATTTTTTGTTGCAGTTGTCATTGTTGTTTAGCAGGCCTGGATATAGCATAGCAGCATCAGTGTATGTGGCTGGTGCCCTAACCGCTGGTCTACAGGTGCCGAGCAGCCGAGCCTATTGTAACTTCTTAACTTTGTAAACTCTCCACTTTTTTTTTTTTTTAAAACATTTTGACTCCTTTGTAGTAACACTTAAAACATGGACACATTATACGGCTACACAAAAATATTTTATTTCTTCATATCTTTATTCTATAAGCTTTTTCTATTTTTTTTTAAAACTTTTTAAGCATTTAGTTAAACACTGAGACACACACTAGCCCAGGCACGCACAGGGCCAGGATCCCCAACACCACTGTCTCCACCCTCACCTCTTGTCCCACTGGAAAGTCTTCAGGGGCAGTAACAGGCATGGTGCGGCCACCTCCTATAATGACCATGCCTTCTTCTGGAATTACCTTCTATAGGACCTGCCTGAGGCTGTTTTATAGTTAACATGTTTTGTAAGTAGAAGGAGTAATTTCTAAAATATCAATAAAAGCATAGTATAGTAAAGATACACGCCATTAATTTTATTAACTGTTATTATCAAGTATCATCATTATTAATTATCAAGTATCATCATTATTAATTATCATTGTCAAGTATCACATATTGCTATGGTCCCCCACCCCCAGGGCCTGTTAGGAGCTGGCTGCACACAAGTGAGTGGCAGGTGGGGGAGGGCAGCGTCCTCTGCACTCACAGCTGCTCCCAGTCTAGCATCTGGGCCTGGGTCCAGCCTCCCTGCCTGGGCCTCTCCTCCCCACGTGGGCCCCGCCTCCTGACCTGGGCCCCGCCTCCCGACCTCCCCACGTGGGCCCCGCCTCCTCACATGGGCCCCGCCTCCCCGCCTGGGCCCCTCCTCCTTGCCTGGGCCCCGCCTCCTGCCAGCTCAGCAGGCGTTGCCTTCTCATAGGAGCAGGTACTCCCGGGATCCAGGATGCGCCTCTGGCGAGCGTCTGATGCCAAATCCACCCCTGACACCTGAAGGTGAAAAAACTGTCTTCCACAGAACCCGTCCCTGGTGCCAAAAAGGTTGGGGGCCTCTGACACTGTCTGTAATTGTACGAGCTGCACCCTTAGAGGTGGGTGGTGCAGTGGGTCTGTCTGCACCGCACTGCCTTGTGCTGGGAGGTCGTTTCCACTCCCTCGGGGCGGGTGGGACTGCAGTCCACGGTCGTCTGCGGCGCCCCCTGTCGGCCGACACGCTGCGATGTGTCCTTCAGCTTCTCCTGCTCTGGAGTTCACCCACTGAGTTTTTAATGTTCCTTATTGCATTTTTCAGATCTAAAATTCCTATTGGCTTCTTTTTTGTATCTTTCTTTTTTTTTTTTTCCGCCAAGACCCATTTGTTTTAAATGTATTTGAAATTGCTCACTGAAGCATTTTTACCATGATTGCTTTAAAATTATGTCAGATAATTTTAATATCTCTTGTGTCTTGATATTGGCACTTATTTCTTGTCTTTGCCTTTTTTTCGTTTAGTTTTAAATCTTTCTGGGTTTCGGTATAATGAGTGATTTTCTGTTGAAAACCGGTTATTATGGGTATTATGTTAAAAGACTTCGGCTCTTATTTAAACATTTTGTTTCATTTGTCTTTCTCCATCTCTGCTCTTTAATGGTGGAGGGAGGGTACTGCCCTGTCACTACCGAGAGTCCAGGCTCCCCACGTGGCCTCTGTGGACACTGCTGTGCCCTGTGGAAGCTCTGGCTGCCCCCAACCCCACCCTCCTCGGGTACATTCCTGAGTACTGTCCCCCAACAGAAAAGGAGAGAGGAATTCATTACTTCTAAGCAGAAGTTAAAGGAAGAAAACATTTGCATTTCATATATGCAATATTGAATTTGTGCCTAGAATATACAAAGTACTCTTACACTTCAACAAGAGAAGACAAATAACCGAATTTAAAAATGGAAAAATGATTTGAATAGTGATTTTCCAAAGAATATATGCAAGTGCTTAATACATGAAAAGATGCTACCAGCCTCTGTCATTAGGAAAATGTGACTCAGAACCACAAGAAACTTACTTAGCACCCACTGGATGGCTATAATCAAAAGAGCAGATAGTAACAAGTTTTGGGGAGGATGTGGAAAATCCAAATCTTTAGACAGTGCTGGTGGAAATGTAAAACATGGGAGTCACTTTGTAAAATAGTTTGGCAATTTTTCAAAATGCTGAACATAGAGTTACCATGTGTCCCAGCAATTCCGTTCCTAGGTACATATCCAGTAGAAATTAAGCATTTCCATGGCTGGGTGTGGTGGCTCACCCCTGTAGTCTCAGCACTCTGGGAGGCACAGGCAGGTGGAATGCTTGAGCTCAGGAGTGTGAGACCAGCCTGAACAAGAGCAAGACCCCGTCTCTACTCAAAATTATAAAACTAGCCAGGCATCATGGCAGGTACTTGTAGTCCCAGCTACTTGAGAGGCTGAGGCAGGAGAATTGCCTGGAAGTTTGAGATTGCTGTGAGCTATGATGCCACAGTACCCTACCAAGGGCAACAGTCAGAGTCTGTCTCAAAAAAAAAAAAATCAACATTTTCACATCAAACCTTGTCATACACGTTCATAGTAGTGTTATTCACAAGAGTCCCAAAGGGGAAACAACTCAAATGTCTAAGGACTGATGAATGGATAATATTATTCCATCACAAAGGAGAGTGATTCACTGATACATGCCACAAAATTGATGAATCTTTCCAACAATGTACTAAGTAAAATAAACAGAAGCAATGTGAATACCAATATACTAAAAAGCCACTACCCTATATAGTTTAAGTTCATGAATTTTATGAAATGTAAAATGACACGAAATGTATCTTCATGAAAGATTTTAAGGAGACATTGTAGTATTAACGTAAGGATGGACATATATATCAATAGGCAGATATAGGGTCCTTAACTAGAAATATACATGGATGGTCAACTTCCAACAAAAATATCCATCATTCAATGGACAAAAAAGAATGAGGTATAAATGCTGCTTGAAAAATTAAACATCAGTATGCAAAAAGTGAAGCTTTAGCCTTACCTTGCAGCTTATAAAAAATTACTTTGAAATGGATCTTGTATATAAATGTAATGCCTACAAGAATAAAAGTTCTCAAATAAAACATAAGGTGAAATCTTTTGAAATTTGACTGGATAGATTTCCTAATACTTAAAAAGCACAAAGCATAAACAGAAATACTAATAAACTGGACTTTGTCCAAATTAACAGTCTTCTCTTCGGAAAACATGCTTAAAAAATAGAAAGTGAAAATTTCCTGCCACAGGTTGGCAGAAAGTATTATAATGCATGTCCCAGGAAAGGTATTTGTGCAGGATACTAGAACCCTGGCAGCTTAGAAGAATAGCAAAAGGAAAAAAGTGCAAAAATATTTGAACTGACACTGTCCCAAATAAAAGACACAGATCTTAAAGTCAGTAGAGAAGTGATTAAGTGATTAAAGTGATTAGAGAAATGTAAATTAATACCACAGGGACGTAACCACAGGTTAACATTAGCAGGAGCTGCCCAGGATGCAGTGAGGACAGCCATAAAATGGTAGAGAGACTTTGAAAACTAGCTTGGCAGATTTTTTTTAGATAAAGTCAAACATATATACCACAAAAGTCAGCAATCTCTCTCTTGGGTACTTGTCAAAGAAAGAATAAAACTTATACCCACATAAAGACCAGTTTGTGATCATGTTATAGCAACTTTATTTATAATCTCCCTAGACTGGAAGCAACCTGCACTCTGTGACTCATAAATGGATAAACTAACGGTCAAGTGCCTTGAAACGGAACACTATTCTGGATAAACTAACAGTCAGGTGCCATGAAATGGAACACTATTCTGGATAAACTAACGGTCAGGTGCCATGAAATGGAACACTGTTCTGGATAAACTAACGGTCAGGTGCCTTGAAACGGAACACTATTCTAGATAAACTAACGGTCAGGTGCCATGAAACGGAACACTATTCTGGATAAACTAATGGTCAGGTGCCATGAAATGGAACACTATTCAGCAACGCCAAGGGATAAACTTCAAAAGCACTCTACCAAGTGACAAAAGTCTAGACTCAGCTCTGTACTGTGTGATTCCGTGTGTATCCCATTCTGAAAAGAAATCAGATGAATGTTAGTCACTATTTTCTTTTCTTTTCTTTTTTGTGGTGATTTTCTGTGATTTTTTTTGAGGTGAAATTTAAGATTTTTGTGAGTAGTACTATTATACCTATGTCGAGTGTCTTGCTTGTACCGTATCACATCATACCTTTGTTTAATTCTTAATAAACTGTTCGCTTGTTTAAAAAAAAAAAGAAGAAGAAGAAAGAAATCAGATGAGTGCTTCCCTGGGGCGTCACCCTCCACGAAGCTTTCTGGAGTGATGGAAATACTCTAAATATCTCAATTTGCTTATAATTATGCAGCTGCATGCATTTGCCAAAACCTATTAAACTGTATACCTAAAACAGGCAAATACCCCTGCATTTATACATGCCACCTACGGCTTGTCAATAAACTTGACTTTAACAAGTTCAATCTTGACCTTCTATCTCACGTGTGGAAAAAGTCAAATCCACTAGGACTATATGATAGATACAGACCCAGAAATAAAAGAAACCTTCTAAACGATAACGCCAGAGTAGTTTACTGCCTTAGGGGAGCAAAGGATTTTAAACAGGCTGCACACACACCTAACTACAAAAAAATTCAAAGATAAACTTGACTTAATTAAGATTAAGAACTTTTGCTTATCAAAAATACCATTGAGAAAGCGATAAGACAAGTTACAGAGTGCGAGGAAACATCTAAAGTGCTGATTGCTGAGAACACACATGAGCTTATAAAGAACTACAATTCAGTAAAATGCACAGAAAAAATAAATTTAGATGAACAAAATACCAGAACAGCTACTTAACTAGAGAGTCTGTTCACCTTGACAATGAACATATGAAAAGGCATTTGGCTTCGTCAATCAACAAGAAAATGTGCATTCAGACCACATTGATTTAACATTGACATCATTACAATGGCTAAAATTAGAAGATTGTTATACCTAGTATTGGCTGGGGTGTGGAACTCACATGCGCTGGGTAGGGGGAGAAAGTATCATGCCTGCATTGGAAGACTGGTTATAGCTACCAAAACAGACACAGTCATCCCATGCAAGGCATGTGTTTAAAAGCAATGCAAATATAAATAAATGAAGAAATGCATGTATAGGTACACCCAAGTTTATGTACAAAAATGTGCACATCAGCTGTGCTCATGGAGCTACCCTGAAGACAAGCCATCAACAGCAGAATGAATAATATATTCACACAAAAGAATGTCGTCTTGAACAAGAAAGAACAGCCACAGCAGATGCACCCACATGGGTCGCCTCATAGCCCCTGAATGAGAGAACAGAGTCCCAGACATAAAAGGCAAATACCCCAGAGTCCACGTGCCCAGGTTCAGGAGCAGTGCTGCTGGGCTGTAACATTCAAAATCAGGATGTTGGCTTCCTTGCAAGGACGAGGATGGGCCAGCGTGGCAATCTAGCGTGCTGGTGACGTTCTTTTTATTGACAAAATTGCCAGACACATGGGTGTGTTCTCTTGGTGATTCACCTGTGCCACTATTTGTGTGCTTTTCTTTGAGTATACTACTTTTTTAAAGGAACTTAGCTTCTACCTGGATTCTCCTCCCAAGGCCAGCAGGACCGTGCTTCAGACCCTGTGTCTGTCCTTCACTGGCGCAGTTTTTATGTAGTCCATATGGACCCACTTAGAAGCTGGGGACATGATGGGAGCCCCACAGTGACTGAGGTGCCACATCACATGGGTCATGCAGGAGCAGCTGAGAAGCAAAATCTAGAAGGGCTGAGGCGCGGCGTCTCTGTGGCCGAATCCCACGTCCTCTGGGAGACTCCCGAGGACACATGCCCTGTAGTATTTTACAGTCCCGCAGCCGACTCTGTGACGGGGACATGGGCTCATGCTCTGGCCGCTCTCCTGGTCCTCGATTTTCCTCTCTTGATCCCCCACATGCTCTTCTGAGTGGTCTGAGGGTTTCTGTTTCCTGAAGCCCTGAAGTGTCCGGGTGTCCTCTGACACGAGGACAGCCTGATCCAAAGAATGACTTCCCGAAAAGGGAGGAAGGCGGAGAGATGGGGAGAGCAGGCAGCAGGGGAGGGAGAACGCTTACCGAGCCCCGGGGAGTGAGAAGAGGGAGGCAGCTCTCGGGATGACCCAGGTCCTACTACAGAGGGTCAGCGAGCAGCCACGGAGACCCAGCTCTGGCACGAGCTCTGTGATGCACTCTTAGGGACCAGAGAAACCACAGACGTCACATAGGACACCGCTGGGGTGAAGGGCTGGCTCCCTGACAGCCTGAAGGCCAGCACTGCGCCAGCCCCTCCAGGGAGAGGGACCGTGCCTGGCTCCAACTGGGTGTTGGGGGCCGTGGGCTGGGGGAATGTTGACAGTGACACCAATTTCCTTGCCAACCTGAGGAGCTAGTTGGTGGTGTCAGGGTTAACTGGATGACGTAGCATGTCCTTGCACCCTAGCTGGTGAACAGGAGCCTTAGTGTCCACACAACCGTGGACTTGGTACTTTTACTCCCCACCCCAGCCAAGGGACCTATTTCCTAGTAGTTTACCATTGGGGTGGTGTGTCAGGAAGGTGCCCAGCCATGGAAATGCCACCCAGGGTGCTGGGGTGCTTGCTCCACCCCGTGAGCGGACGTGGGGTCTCCGTATGCCTGTGACGAACCCCCTGGCTGCAGTGATAGAGACACAGGTGCCCCTTCTGACGAGGACAGTTTGATGCTCCCCTGTCCATCTGTCTTATTTTCCCTGTACTCTGAGGATGTTGCTTATTATTATTTTTATAAATACATTCCCATGAAGAGAAAATTAAATATGCATGTGTTTTAAAATTAAGTATGCATAGCAGAGTTCTAAAAAATGCTTTAATGGAATCAGTCAGTCAATCTTTCATGAATATTTTAATTTTTAGGTGGCCCAGTTCAGGTAACTTACATAATTGTACCGTGTCCTTAAAGTGAAATAAAAAAAGGCTCAGGTCTGGGGTGGAGCCTGACACCACACACACACACACACACACACACACATCCCTTGTGTGTGTGCAAAAGGAGAGAGGCAGGCATACAAATGCCCAGCTCCTTCCACTTGCCTGTAATACCCAGGACTCTGGTGCAAACCTCACTATTACAAATGTCCTTGGTCTGTTTGAAGGTTCTGGAAAAGTCAGCCTCCTCTTTTCCAGTACCACTGAATTAACATCCTCCTGAAACGTAATCCTGATCAGCAGGCCCCAACACTGGAAACACAGGGGGAATTTTCAAAACACGCCTGTGCCTGGGCCTCACTCCTGGAGACAGACTTCATTGCCCTTGTGCAGGGCCTGGGTATCTGCATTCTCAAAGCTCCTAGGGAGCAGCGGGGACTGGTGGTGGGTATGAATGCCCAGGACTCTGCCGCCCAGGGAGCGGGTCCTGTGTGCCTGCATACATGGCAGTGCCTTGTGCAAATGACTATATTTAATACCCTCTTTCCGTAACACCAGCTAAGAAAAATTGATGCCAGTGTTTGCTATCAACAAATCAATTTTCATGTTGGTTTGGGAGAAGCCACACTCTGAACTCTGGTCTGCACTAGAGTACTCACCTAGGGGACAAGGGGCTTTGTTCTTGGTGACCCCACAGCGAAGTGCTTCTTAATACTAACTGCACAAAGGAGACCTCAGGAAGACCCCAGGACAAACTGGGATCTGCCCCCAGGCCTGGGTGGAGCCTGGGATTACGCATTACTCAAGGTGGGCAGGCGGTGCTGATGCTCTTGGTCCATGGGCCACACTCTGAGGACCCAGGGCCACAGAGCATGGCCTTGGTGATTTGTGCTTAGGGAGTCCAGTGTGAAGAAGGCATTCCAGCCCCATTAATTCTCCCCTTCTTCAAACCATCCCCACGCCAGGGTCAGCCCCAGAGAGTAGAAATCATGTGCCAGGAAAAAAACATACAGAGATGTTTCCAGAATTCTCTCTCCGCTTCTCCTGTGCTATCTCAGGAAATCGTCACCTTTCTCTCACCCAGGTGTTCCCTAAACATTCCTCAGCCTTTTCTGGAAAATGGCAAGTGTGTGTATTTTCACCTGCTTTGAGACTTGGTAAAGGAAGTGTGAAAAGGCATGAGAGGGTCATGGCAAGATCAGACAGATTTTTCTTCCTCTAGTGGCTAGGGAGACAGTGGCTTCCTGGCAAGATGTTAGCAGATTTCAGGAGCCAGTAGTCAAAGGACTTCAGCAATCAGTAGTTCAAAAGACTTCAAGGAAAGACAAGGCATTTGTTAAATTACCCTCCAATATTTTGAAGTTGCATACATTTTTTATTTCCACCAAATTAACAATAATTACATTTAATAAATAACTGCTGTTTTAACAAGACATGTGCTCTTTAATATGCTCTTTTTTATAAATACACGTGTCTTTTACTTACTTTTAAAAATGTGTGTGAAAAATGAGTGTGAAGGTTATGTTAACCAGTTTGATGTAAGTATTTCAAATTGTATATAAAACCAGCACATTAATGCATTAATGTATACAGATATGATATAATAAAAAAAGAGAGAAAAATGAGTGTGATTTTTGGAGGTCCTACAACCAATGAAAGTATTTCTCACTAAAATAAATGATGCCAGCCCTCTCACTCAATACTGCCTGTAACTGGAGCAAATTCAGTTAGAGATGGTGCAGGTGCAGCAATACTCTTGCCCAACAATGAAGTTGTTTGAAGACGGGGTAGTGGATTACAATCAATTCTCATTATTTGCTGATTCTGGATTTGTGAATTTGCCTACTCACTGGAATTTATTGGTAGCCTCCAAATCAATATCCCCAGGGTTCAAGCAGTTGTTCACAGACACGCACAGAGTGATGAATTCTTTGCGTCATCCACTGTGAACGGTCTGAGGTGCATTACATGGTGATGCTCTGGTACAGAGGTGAGGAGGTGGCAGGGGCCTTGCATAACAGCACAAGAAGCAGCAGGTCTGGGGCAGCCTTGAATCTCAACCCCTGGCACCTGCAGGTGGAGTGGAGAATATTTTCTCTTTGGTAAAAATAAAGAAAACAGAACTACCAAGATGAGTTGTCTTTAGGATGTAAGGCGATTTTATACGTACATATATGTGTGTGTAGATACACATATTTGCATTTGCACAAGTAGAATATCCTATCTGTATATAACCCCCTTGCAGCAACTGCTTAGTGCCCACTAATTCAGTGACCATGGGGACTTCCTGCCTGGTAACTGCCGTGCTCGATGACGGTTGGCTGTGGATCCCTTTGCTTCTCAGCGTTTCTCAGAGTGCTGAAAGCTGCTCTATTCCCAACAGATGCTTCACAAATAAACACAGGACAGTCCCACAGTGAAACACAGGTGGCACATCCTGAACAACGCCCCTCCATGGAGACTCACAGCCACGTTAGCATGTTAAAGGCTGTGAGAAGTTCCCAGTGCGGACACCCACTTAATACTCTTAAAAATTGTATATTGTTCAATTATATTTGAACACACAACAGATTTTGTTTTACAAAGAGCCTCCCAAAGAACCAGGGGTCCAAAGAGCACAGTGGGAGAGAGATTCCCTATTCAGGAAGCAGGGGGCGCTGCAGGAGGGAATGAGTTCCCCTCCTTGCAGGGGTTAAGGTGAGGCAGGATAACGGCTTTTCAGGAAGATGGGGAGGAGTGTGCAAGGGTACAGATGCTTTTTTACATGGTAGTAACAAAACAGTTTGTGTTAGGTGGTCAGGAACATTATTTGACCTTCCAAAGGTCCATTTTGCTGGTCTTCATATATATGTATGTATATATATTTATGTATATATATGAACATATATATGTACATATATTCACACACACGTATATTTTTATATATATAAAATAAAACTCACTCTAGCAGGCTACAAAAAAAGATTGTAGGTAAAAAATAATGCAGAGTGCAGTGACTGGTCCTCACACAAGAAAGCAAGCCACCATCATTGAAGGGAGTCTTTGCATTCAGGAGGTTGTAAAGATCTCATCTGTGGTCCCAAGAGGGCCACATAGAAAATGCTGGCAATGTCAACTGCGAATAAAATCACTCTAACATTATAGGAGAAGTTGCAGCCTCTGAACTTGGAGAAAGGCGAGCTGTTCTGTGCAGCCCCCGCATGGAGGGAGGGGCTGCGTGCTCGGTGGCTCTGGGCCTCCAAGCCCAATGTGCATATGGCAGCAATTAATATCAGGCACAGCAAAGTGATAAACGATGGCCATTCCAGAGAGGAAGCTGACCTGCAGGGTGTCTGGGAGCAAGAAGATTCCACTCCGGCAAAACAGGATTCAGGCAGCCCTCCTAAGCAGGGGTACAATGATGCTTCTTGTGGGACAGTGCAGGGACAGGTGATATGGGCATGAACGAGCTCCCAGGGAAAGCCCGCACCTGTCTTAACACATACTCCCACCCCACGTGGGGTGCCGGGGAAGGCACCAAAAGTTAAACTGGGACACTCAGGGGTTGAGGATTTATCACGCTGTTTTTCTTTAGGAAGAAAATTAGTGTTTCAGCTGCAATATTTGAAATGAATGCTTATCTTCGCAGTCAACGAGCGTAAATGCATAAAATGCCAATGTGGCACCAGTAGAACAAGAAAAATCTAAGCTCATTTGCATCACGAGTCTCAGGTGGGCAGACAAGTGTATGTTAATCTTCAGTGAACAGTCACCAAGCTGTGCAGAGCAGCCTCTGTCCCTGAGACAAAGGCACCACATTCTTTCTTAACCACAAACAAGCAGCAGGAAGAAGCTAGGAGGGTCTTCCTAAGGCCCCTCCCCAGTTAGGGTGGATCCTCGTCTAATGACTCTTTCTATGTGGCGCATTCTTTGTGCTTGTGAATAAAGAAAGTCCCTCAACCAGACAGGTAATGTCTTGAGGACAAGGACTTAGATTTAACATCTTCATATTTTTCTTTTTAAATATTGTTTTATTTTTTAAAATTAATATGAGGGCACAATATTTAGGTTACATTGTTCTCACTTCCTGGATAAAGTTTTGTTTGTAGAAGAGCCCCTCACCCAGGGGGAGTGTTACACACCCCCTGTAATGTGCACGTTAGGTGAGACCCACCCCATGCCCCCCTTCCATCAAATGTTCCCCCCATTTCCACCTCCCTCTACCTGAAAACTGGATTATATTAGTGTTTCGTTATTCTTATGAGTATGTAATTGTTTATATACTGATTTCATGTCAGTATGGAGTACATTGGATATTTATTATTCCGTTCTTACAATGCTTTACTAAGAAGAATGTATTTCTTATAAGATTTGAAAGAAATCTTGCAATACTTTACTAAGAAGAATGTATTTCAACTCCATCCAGGTAAATGTAAAGGATGTAAGGTCTCCATCTTTTTGACAGCTGAATAATATTCCATAGTATACATATACCACAGGTTGTTGATCCATTCATGCGTATTCCATGGTATACCACAATATACCACAGGTTGTTGATCCATTCATGCGTTGATGGGCACTTAGCTTCCACAACTTGGCAATTATGAATGGAGCCACAATAAGCATTCTAGCGCAAATATCTTAGAGGTAAAATGCTTTTTGTTCTTCTGGGTAGATACCTAGTAATGGGATTGCAGAGTCAAATGCAAGGTCTACTTTTAGATCTTTGAGGATTCTCCGTACTTCTCTCCAGACATGCTGTATTAGTTTGCAATCCCACCAGCAACATGGAAGTGTTCTCGTCTCTCCACAAAATTTTTGAAGTAGCAGGGATCTGATTCCAGAAATCACCACCAGGAAGTTTGCTGTAGAATGGATAAGCCTGATCACAGGCAGTGAGGCAGGATGTCTGAAATGAGAACTATTTCAGGAAGTACCGAGAGAAGCACAGGGCCATGTGCAATAAATATTATTAGATGGCCTTAAAGTGATCTGGGCTCATCCCTCAAACCACATCCATTTGAAATGTTTTTATTCTTCTAGCTAATATACCTTTTCAAATCTTGTTTCCAGTTTAGGACAGGAAGATAAAGAGGCATGTTTTCAGAGGGGTTTAGGGACCAATTCCAGCACAGAGGAAAGCTTGTAAGCCGTGGCTCTAAGCTGGAAAGGCGAGAGGGCGTCGAGGGCTCTCAGACACACAGTCTCACTCTGCTGTGCACTTTGGGTCTGGCACAGCCATCTGTCAGCCCACCTTCCTGGCAGAGGCCAAGGGCAGGTTAAGGTGTTGCTAGTCCTTCTGCTGTAGGGCCAGCATTTGTGTGGACTAGGGTACTAGGCTGATGAAATTTGTCATTGCAACTAAACTAAGTGGACAATTCAGTAACTGGAAGGATGGGGGCAAAATCCAGTGGACTTGGATACAACACCGAAATTGATTTCTCAAGATCTCCATCCAGAGGGAAGCTGTGCTCCCTGCCCGAATGGTCACTCTTCCCCTCTGCAGCATGAATGGAGGAATGTCAGTCTTGGAGAGCACAGAACATCACTAGATCTTGCCCTGCCACCTGCACTGCTCCAACTTCTGGGTCTCCACTAGTGGGATGAGAGGACCAGGCTAAGGTCCTCTCCCCCACCCAGCACTTTGACCAGGAAGTCAAGCCTTTGAAGAGAGGCTGTCCCCCGGATCTTCTTCCAGCCTCTAGACTGGGCACCTTGTTGTTAACTTCCTAAACTCCTGCCAGTGGGAGGAAGGATGGGACATCCTGTGTCTGCACCACCAGTGCCTTCAAACATAATGTATTCAGCCAGGACAGAACAACACCACGTGGGCTGGAGAAGCAGAGGTATTGTTTGTACACGTGAGATGTCTTGTCCCGGTTGTCCCCTAAGACACTCTTGCTTTGTAGAAAACAGTGAGGACACTGTAATAGACATAAACAAAGTTCCCAAGATTGTTGCAGGGAGCCGAAGTGTCCAGCAAGGGAACGACTGGGCTGCTAATTGGACAAGTGCCTCTTCCTGACAGCTGTCCTCTTTCAATGGACATCTTTTTTTTTTTTTCAAGTGGGCGATGTTTGTCTGCAGTAGAAGTCATAGTCTATATAGAATATTCTGTCCTTGCATAGGGAAGGGAAAAGAAAAGACTTTAGATAAGCTCTCCTTAATTGTCAGAGTATTCTTGAATATCTTCAGTGGGTGGTCACCTTGTATTTCCTTGAAAATTGGCAGCCTTAACTTCATCATGCACCCAACCAATACTCAAATAGCTCTGTAGTAAATTCAAAACCAGTGATGAGGAATGATGGTACCTGTGATAGCTCCCACCCATCAGGTGCATCTTTAATCCCACCCATTGGATGCAACTTAAATCCGGCACTTACGTGGGACAAATGCATACTTTTACACATGGCACCATTCAGAAATTTGATGACAGTTCTCTCATTATTCTGTGCACTTTCTTTTAGAGAGAGAGCGCGCTATTTTTCTAATCTCTTGTCTGGATGGACTGATGAAATTTGTCATTGCAACTAAACCAAGTGAACAATTCAGTAACTGGCTCAGCCTCAATGTTGGTTGGGTTGACATGTTCTAGACAATTGTCTTTTGTATAAAAATAAGAGCCTCTCTGGGGATAGACACTTTCAGAACAGGGCCCTGACAGGTGCCTTTCCATCTCTGAGAGCCCTTTCCAAGGGGTCAACGCTAGCTCTAGAATTGGAAGCTCCAGGGATGCATGCATTTTGAATGACCAAGAACTGTGCCATTTACTCCTACATCAATGGTTAACTGTCCACTTCAGTTAGATTTGTCAGGGACTCATTCATTACCTGTCAAGGAACAAGATTGGTGTCAGCCAACGTGGACGACAGAAATGTAAAGAACCACCTGCGATCTCACCTGGTCTACTCTGTCATAACTAACTATAGTAACATGCTGAGATTGGTTCCTTCCCTGCTAAATCAGGGGATGATACTGGGAGACCAAGGGAGATATTGTAGGCGAACTGCACCACACAATGCCTGTCATGTAGTAAGAACTCAATGAACTATATTTAAATAATGAAATTGAGGTTGATTTTCACCTGATAACCTGTCATGCAAACATAGCTAAATTACTTTTCATGAAATTTCAAATGTATATTTGGAATAGCCTGAATTAAAATAATAAGCCACACAGTGGGTACAGATGAAACTGACTCTGAGATAGTACCTAATGGAGGAAGGTTTCTATCCTATAGGGAAAAGATCTGCAAACTATAGCTGGTGGACTAAACATGGCTTAATCCTTGTTTGTACAAATAAAGTTTTATTGAATCACAGCCATGCTCACTCATTTGCACACTGTCTATGGCTCCTTGTGTGCTGCTCTGCAGAGCTGAATAGTTATGACACCAAGGGCATGTGGCCTCAAAGACAAAAATATTTGCTCTCTAGCTATTCACAGATAGTTTGCTGGCCTCTGTGATTGCACAGCTGAGACTGAAGTGGAAGAAAAGGCTGTGTCACTGCCAACTGGGGAAATAAATCCCATGAACTACGCCACTGTGCATGTAAAGGTGGGTTTGTAAAAGCGAGCACTGGAGGTATGCTTTCCTGTGGGTGGTGGGTTGCAGTTGAGCTGCGTCTCAGTTATGCACCTCCTCATAGTGTGTCTTAGGATGAGCAGCAGAAGGGATTTACTTAAAAATGGCTACTGCAGATTCCCATTGATGTAGTGATTCTTGATGTGTTGAGCTTCTGAGAAGTGCTGGGTACTCGGGACACAGCAGGGAAATGAGCAAGGTCATCCTTCTATGGAGCTCACATTTCATGAGGGTGAAAGTGCCAGAGGCACACGCGCATCTGTATCAGTGTGAGGAAGAAGAATGAATCCCCGGGAGTGTATCAGGTCACAGCAATTCTATTTAAGGGAAGGCTTCACTACAGAACTGACATTGAGGGGAGCAGAGAGGAGACAAGCCTTGCAAATGTAGAATGTGGAGGTCATTCCAGGCAGAAGGAGCAGCAAGATCAAGATCATGAAATAGGAAATGTCTGTTATATTTGGGAAATAAGATCAGTGTCATTACAGCACACTGCACAAGGCAGAGAGAGTGATGGGGCTAAGATGCACAGGCCAGGTGATTAAACAGTGAGGTTCATGTTTTACTTTAAGAGCAATGGAAGCCTTGGAGAATTTGTACTTTCAAAGGATCATTTTGGCTGAGTTTGGAAGGTAAATTATGTGAATCAATATACCCCACCCATGGAATAATATAGGATTTCTGAATCATGAGTTGAATTTATAAATCTTTCCAGAGCACTTACTGTGTGGCAAGCACACTTCTTGCCACGGCTTGATAGACCATATAGCTCTTCCGGAGGAAAGCTGAAAGGAAGGTTGCTCACGTGCAAGTCACAAGAAGCAACAGCCCAACAATCTACAAAGTCATAATTTTATTTGAACCCATAACTGGGCTGCGGGGCAATCATGGAAACTTAAATTTAAGGAAAGATGGGACTTGGCCAGTGGCAGAGCTGCGGGATAGACTGGGCTGCCATACAGACAGGGAGTAGAGCTGACCCTGTATTGTTTAGGAAATTGCCAAGGGGTTCAGTGTGGAATATCAGGAGTACAGGACCCCTGGGGGCTGCAAATACAATGGCCGCCTCCTTGCAGACTCTCTTCCATTGGTCTCCACCAGGAGCTCAGGGGAAAAATTAAGCACCCTGCCTGAGCTCTCCTCTTCTAAATGACAGAGGCCTTCAAATGATGGAGGAGGAGCAGCTAACCAAACTGACTCTTGGGTGTACGTGGAGACTCATTGTGGTTGGGAGGAAGGGAAAATAAGAAGCTTTTTACCCCTGGGGAAGTGGTGGGGATACATCTGAGGCACTGGCAGTAACAGGTCTCCTCATGATGTGGGATGGGTGGGGTCTCTGAGAAAGCCCCACCCCCTAAGCCCAGGGACGGGGATCTTTCTGAGACTGGGACCAGAACAGCTAGCAAGCAAGCACAGACAAATAAGCAACAGAAAGATGCCATGGAGGAGGAATAAAAGATGGAGGAGAAACTCTCTGAGGTAGGGAAGTCCTAAATCTGAGCATGAAGTAGCATCATTAAGAAAAGCCCCATGGTAAACCAGCCCGTCTGAAGCACAAGGAAAAGCCAGAGTTAGTGCTAGCTGGTAACCATGGCGACAATGAAATTTAACCTAGCTCAACTCACAGCTAGATTGGCTTAGTTCCTCCCACCCCCAACATCCTAGCAGAAGAGGCGTGCCCCCATCCAGGCATAAACACTACTTACATCAGCCTCGACCATCCTGCACGTGACATCTGTGGGCAAACAACAGTCAGATGTAAAACAAAAGTTGATACACACAAAAACACTGCCAAGAAACCAACAATTGACTGAAATAGGCTCAGGAATGACTCAAACATTAGCAGTGTTATAAAAGAGATTTAACCTGACTGTGATTAATATGGCAGAGGCTGTGTGGGAAAGGGGAACAGCGAGCAAGAACAGACAAGGATTTCAGCCCGGAGACTAGAAATGAAAATCTTGGCAACCAAGGGGAAGAGCTCCTGAGATGAACCTACCAGGAGACTCAATATGTATCAGATAGGAAAAAAAATCAGTGAATTTGGGTATAGGTCAATAGAAGCCAATGAAACGGAAACACAAAGATGAAGAACATTCAGAGAGATGGGGCACCACGAAAAGGTCTGGCAGGTATAAAATGAATTCCAGAGGAACAGAGAAAGCATAGCATGAGGCACACTTGTAGGGTAACGAATTATCATCTTCCTAACATAATTAAAAATGTAAGACTAGGGATTCAAGAAACTCAGAGAACCCCAACCATGATTAACACTAGAAAAGGAAAAAGTGTATGATAACACTTAGGCATATTGTACTCAAACTACTGACAACCAAAGATAAATGGAAAATCTTGAAAGAATCCAAAGAAACAAAGGCTCTTTATATGTAAGGAAAATGGTGAAGATGATAGGAAACTTTTCACTGGAAACCATCCAAGTCAGAAGACAATAGAGTAAAATCTAAAAAGTTGGAAAAAAATTGTCAACCCAGAATTCTATATCTAGCATAGATATCTTTCAGTGAGAAAGAAGAAATATTTTATCAAACAAACAAAAAACTTTCAAAAATGTATTATGAGCTATCTCCCAGTAAGGTAAGTATGCTGGGAGGTTCTTCAGACAAGGAGAGTGGGATTCAGAAAACAGAGGCTGACAGAGAGAAGTGGAAACCCCCTGAAACAGTCACAAAGAATGTAAATATGAAAGGCATTTTTTCTTAGTTTTAATCTCTCTAACAGAAGAGAATCAATCGTCAAAATAAAGCAACTGAACAGTAGCAGTGGATCATACATTCATACTGGATGTGAAAATAAAATGCATGGCAAGACCAGCTCAGAAGATGAAAGGGAGAAATTGGAATTACATAATGGTAAGATTCTCATATAGCGTGTAAAGCAGTTGAACGGTATTAGAGAGTAGACGGTAATTCAATAAAGGTGTATATTGTAACACTTAGGGCAGTGGTTCTCAACCTTCCTGATGCTGTGACCCTTTAATACAGTTCCTCATGTTGTTCCTCATTTTCCCCCAACCATAAAATTATTTTCGTTGCTACTTCATAACTGTAATTTTGCTACTGTTATGAATCATAATGTAGATATCTGATATGCAGGATTTATTTAGGGAACCCTGTGAAAGGGTCGTGTGACCCCCAAAGAGGTCACAACTCACAGATTGAGAATTGCTGCCTTAGGGCAAACATTAAAAACAAAACATGTCATAAAAGAAAGCCTGTGTGATTTGGCTCTGGACTTGACCCGTGCGGCCCTGTCCTTGCTGTTCATGGTGCATTTCCCTGGTCTTCTTTTCTGTGTGGTCCCAACTCAGGTCTTCGCCAACGCTGCTCCTGTTGTCTGGATTGGGCTTTATTGCCTCTTCCCATGCCTACTTCCTTTTCCTAACTCAGATGTGTTACCATTTGTCATCTCAGTAGAAATGACCTCCCAGACTTATCCAAATAGATCCCCTGGTCATTTTCTGTCCCAGTACCCCATTTTACTTCCTTATAATATCAATCCTCTGAAATGATCTCATTTATTTGTTTACTTCTGTTCTGTGGCCTCCCCCCACGAGAATATAAGATACACAGAGTCAAACTCAAGCCTGTCTTGTTTGCCTCCTATGCCCAAGGCCAAGAATGGTGTCTATGTGGCAGACTTGACCATGAAGTCCTTATTGAAAGAATGAATGAATCCTGCGTGAGGCAAATGATAAATGAAAGTTACTAAACAGAGTAGGTCTTGTTTGGGATCATAACATAAAAATACATAATTTTGCATTTGAGGAGGGAAAACAAGAATAAGTTTTGTGTTAGATCTTACAGAAGTTTACCATAACTGAAAGGAAAAAGAGTCATCTCAGGCAAATGGGAATGCCAGAAATAAAGTCATGGAGATGTCAAATTGAAAGATGTGTAAGGGTATTATTAAGGATTCTTTGTCACTGAAATTTGTATCAAACAAAGGACAGGGAATGAGAAGGCTTGGCTATCTTGTTTAGGAATTTTGACATTGCCCCGTAGCATTGGAGAATCTTTAAGGTCTTACTGTAACATGATATGATCACTGTTAAAAAGGTAAATGACTATAGCAGAGAGAAGATTAGCAGATGATGGGCACAAGACTTTTGAAGAGACTCTTACAATAGCAAAGGTGAAGGATGCTGAGTTGATGAGTAAAGAGATGGTGGGGAGAAGTGGCATTGAGGGGTGAAGCAGGAGTAATCAGCGAGGCTTGTTGACTCATGCCGTGTGGGTGACAAGTGAAATGTCAAGGATTTCTCTGATGACTCAAGCTGGAAAGATGGGTGATGCTGCAGAATCGATTAGGAAATCAAGAGGGCCTTTGTAGGGGAAATGGGTAGGATGATGAGTTTGGGTTTCCATAGATGCTTTTGAGCTTCCTGAGGGAGGTCCAGATAAAGGTATGCAGTGGTCAGTTAAAAATAAATGTTAGGAGTTTAAAAGACAGATATTCCTAAGACATAAATGAGGAAATCATTGAGGCTTCTGTGATGAACTAGGGAGAAATGGATAGAAAAGGAGTAAAGAACAGCATTTGCACTTTCGTATAAATACCGAATTTCTCACTTTCCCTCTAGCCTGTGATACTGTAATATGTCTTTCCTTGCTTTTAGAATAAGCATGCCACAAAGAGAATATGCCCACATATAATGAAATACTTTCCAAAGAAAGTTGGATTACTTTTTTTTAATCAATTATTCCTTTTCTGTAGGTTTCTATAGTTGCCTTTTCCTTTTAAATATTGTTCATGCTGTATCTAGTGCAATGTCTTTTTCTCAGTGGGTGCTCAATAAATGTTAGATGATGATAATTGTATGCTTCACTGACACAGCACGGCACGGAAGCCAGCAGCTATTGACTCCCCTAATGTCAAAGTTTCAGAATAAAAAAAGCTTGTTCTTCCTCTATATTACAGCTCTGGCTCAGAATCATAGGTTTCAAATGAAATAATAAAAGCAATTTCCTATGATGAAAGTAAGAAAGAAAACAGCATTTATTGAACACTTGTTATATACCTTGCATTGTGTTACTATAGATAAATATCCTGACATAGAGATGTAAAGTATATGCATAGTGTAAAACCATTATTTCTAAATAGTGGAATTATAAGTGTTTGTCTTTTCACTTGATAAGCTGTGTTTACCTTTATAAAAGCTTTAATGAACTTGCATTGTTTTCAAAATACAATTAATCTCTCTCTCTCTCTCTCTCTTTCTCTCTCTCTCTCTCTCTCTCACACACACACACAAACTTCAAGGACCTCTAACCAGACTCTGCACCGCACATCCTATATCCTGAATATGTTCTGGGGACATGATGGGAACTGTCTTGCAGTATGTATGCTCTTCTCTGCCACCGTGTGATACACACTTCATGGCTTCTTTGCTCTTGTTCACGACCATGTCTTGACGGAGCTCTTTGCCAGAGAAAACATCTAATTCAAATCCTGAGTGGTTTTATTTTCTTGGTATAGTACTTCTGCTACTATGACACATACAGAAGAGAGTAAAATTCGTAAGTTCACGTCTCAGTGATGGCTCACAGAGTGAGAGCCCAAGAATACCACCATCCAGATCAAGAAATAAGATAGTTCTCCCCTCCTGGAAGTCTCTGTCCTGTTCCACCAGATAACTCTGTCTTCACACTAGGGGTAATTCGCTCTTCCAACTTTTATAATAATCCCTTTTTTAAAATTTTAGCTCATAATTATACATCTGTAACTATTATGGTTTAGTGTTTTTAATTAGTAGATGGTTTTGCTTCTTCTGTTCAACATTCATTGGTGAGATTCATTCATCCTTATTCACTTGCATTTTATATATAAATGGAGTATGATGAGGAAGAGTGAACTAGCATGGTCATAGTCTGGGGCAGCTTTCAGTGCCCCTCACTCTTACAAGGAGGTCATTTCAATGAACCGCCCCACCAGCGATGCAAGAGTTCCTCCCCGTCCCTCCATACCCTGGTGATGTCTGGTTCTGCTGGCCTTTTTAATTTTAGTCATTCTGGTGAGTATAGGAGGTACTTCACTGTGGTTTTATTTTTCATTTCCTTAACCACTAACAAGGGTGAGACATCTTTATTCGCTGTTGAACTATCTTCTCTTGGAGAAGCCCATTCAAGTCTTTTGTCTACTTTTCTGCTGGGTTGTCTGTTTAACTATTGGTTTGAGGGATTTCTGCATATATTGTCTTTTCTTCTGAAACCAAGAACCTTTCATAGACCAGATTTATTATAAACATACTTTTCTACTTGTGGCTTTACTTATTTATGTGTGTCTTTTGAGGGAATGAAGTGCTTACTATAATTTGACAAAATCCAATTTAGAAATCTTTTCCTTTATGATTAGTGCTTTTTAATATCCTAGGGTTTAAAAAGAAAACTATTTTCCTGACTTCTTTTTCTTTTTTTTTTTTTTAGAGACAGTGTCTCACTTTGTCCCCCTCGGGCAACCTTCAACTCCTGGGCTTAGGAAATTTTCTTGCCTCAGCCTCCCAGTTAGCTGGGACTACAGGCACCCGCCACAACGCCTGGCTATTTTTTTGGTTGCAGTTCGGCTGAGGGTTTGAACCCGCTACCCTCGATATAATGGGCCAGTGCCCTACCCACTCAGCCACAGGTGCCGCCCTATTTTCCTGACTTCTGAAGTCATGAAGATACTTTTCTGTAGACTGTTGAGAGGTTTTAATATTCTACCTTTCACGTTTAGGTCTGTAATCCAGTTGGACTAACTTTTAGCATAGAATGATAGAGAAATCACACCCTTTTATCTCACATGGACTACAATTTATCCACCACTCTTTATCTGAGAAGATTCAGCTCTGTAACATCACCTTTATTATAAATTGAGTGTTCTTATTTGTGGGTGTTTCTGGACTCCGGATTGTATCCAGGGCCTTGTTTATCTTTGTAGGTGTTTTCTTTTTTTCATATTTACCACTTATCTTCTCATTATATTTTTCTTACATCCTTGAGCAACTGGAACATGTTTAAAGTTTTATCCACCTCTTTCTATGCAATTCCTATTTTCACCACCACCATCATCTGGGGATCTGTTTCTATTGATTGACTTTTCTCTTGATTGTTGTCTGCTCCTTTAGATGTTGAATAATTATCAGTGTTTAGCATTTTAGATTATTCAAGTTTAAAACAGACAAACTGTATATAAATCAGAGAAGAGATAAATAGTGATAATGAGTTATGAGGTTTTTGCGTTACCTGGGAGGAGGAAGTATGTATTAAATGATTCTATTTCAGTGAATGAAAGATAGTGCATATGACTTTTGTGTTCATAGATAGAAAACTGAATATTATACAGTAGACAGAGTAGGAAAATGAGCCCTAAGAGAAGAAATATTGATGAGAGGATCCCTGTCATTGCCCGGACTGTGAGCCTAGACATGATTCCCGACTGTGGAATGGGGGGGAGGGAAAGGGGCTCAGATCCAGACTGGTGGCTTTCCCAAGTTGGAGAGACACAGGGCTTGAAAGTTCACTGGGTAGAAATTGAGTTCAGAGGGCCTGAGAGAAAGGAGCTACTCACAGAAGAGCACCAGATATCTGCGGGGGGAGGGAGGGGACTAAGACCAAAATAGGTACAGGCAGGTAAAAGACCACACAATGGAACTAGGGATGACTCCTTGGGTAAGACACGTTATTTAAGGAGACTTTAGTTTAGTGCTGCACAAGCTCATATTACCGGTATTTGCCTCCATCTGCACTGGATCCTTGCCCCTCACTATGTTCTCTGATCTCCCCCTGAAATAGGTCCCCCTGCTTGATGAGCAATGTTACTATTTCCCTTACTGTTGGCTTGGCAATGCTGAAATTGCTCTGTTTACATTTGTCTGAAAATGTATTTATTTCCTCTAGGTTCCTAAATGTCATTATTGCACTGGATGGAATTCAAGCTTGGCAGTGATTTTCTTTTAGTCCTTTAACACTTGTTTCCCTTTGGGTGCCCCCATCTTTGGGGTTGTGCATTTCCTCTGTTGGAAAAAGAGTTGTCAATTTCACTTCCTACCCCTCTTTTCAAGGAGTCGACCTCTTTCCTCTGGCAACGTTTGATAAAATTTAAAATTCTCTTTGCCTTTGGTTTTCAAAGATTCAGTATAATGTACTTTTATGCAGGTGTGTGAGTGTGTGTTTATTTACTATGTTTGGGTTATAATGTTTCTTGGGTTTGTAACTTTTGTCCTTTATTATTTTTGAAAAGTTATCTGAAGATATGATATTGTTTCTCTTCCCTTTTATGTCTCCTCATCTCTGGGATTGTGATTGGCACATGCTGGTCCTTTTCTTGGTATCGCTTGCACTCTGTCTTACACTTTACATAATTTGCTACCCTCCAGGTCACTCTTGAGATTAGTATCTGACTCTTTTCTACTTCACTAATTTTTTTCATCCAATTTTTGTTAAATCCATCACTGAGTTTGAATATTTGTTGATGTAGATCTGTTCTATGATTTTCAATTGATTACTTTATTAGTAGTTTCTGAGTTCCTGGTGAAAATTCTCAGGGGCTTCTACTTCCTTGCATAAGAATGATCATCATAGTTGTTGAGACTTTCTCTTTTTTTTTTTTTACGTTCAACAACTCTATTTTTGGATCTCCTTTAAGTCTGTTCCTGTTAACCTGAGTGTTCTATTGTTTCTTATATATGTTGTCTTGCCATCTCTTGGGCCTGGCTATAGTGTATTTGTATTTTTGAAATTGTTCATAGAAATGACTCAGGGCCTAGCTGGTACTATTTGTGTTTGCTACAGCAATTGGTATTTGCAATGACTGAGATAATTCGAAGCTGAGCTGCAGACCCTGTAATGTCCCATCTATTCCTGGTTCCCTGCAATGACCACAGAGGAGAAGCAACTTGATGTAAGCTCACCTTCCTGGCATCTTACCCAGAAATTCTTCCCTGTCTTGTTTGTTCTCTACTGAACACTTGCAGAGTTGTTGATATGTTGTATGATTTTTGTTGCTGTCCTCATTTTGAAGTTTGGTCTTATTTACTCAGTACACTGTATTTTAAAATATTATTTACTGATGCTGAGGCAGGTGGATTGCCTGAACTCAGGAGTTGGAGACTAGCAACTCCCCACTTCTACATATAAAACAGGAAAAACTAGCCAGTCATTGTAGGGGTGCCTGTAGTCCCAGCTACTCAGCAGGCTGAGGCAAGAGGACATTTAAGCCCAAGAATTTGAGGTTGTTGTGAGCTGTAATGCCACAGCACCTTACCCAGGGTGAGACTCTGTCTCAAAAAACAATAATTTATTCATTAAACAAATATTTGTTGAGGCTTCCTATGTTCGAGAGATCCAGTGGTAAGGTAGACAGACAAAGAGAAGACCTGTCTATGCAGTCTAGTGTTCGAAGTTTTATCACTTGACCTTTGGTGCTACGGAACCTCACAAGAGTACAGTGAAGAAGAATCCAGAAAATACCATCATGTTCCACAGAACTGACACATGAGACACTGTGAGAAGAGCCCTGGATGTGCTGTGGGATCTGTGGCCAATGAAGAAAAGTCCTTCCACATTGTGCAAAGGGCCTGGAGAGGAAGGTCAGGTGCATCTTCCAGGGCCTGGAGAGGGAGGTCAGGTGCGTCTTCCAGGGCCTGGCAAGGAAGGTCAGGTGCGTCTTCTTCCCTCAGCAGCCTACTCCCTGTCCGCTGTGCAGCCCTGGCCACATTCACAATCTAATGGCAGCAAGAGAAAAGAAAGGGGGAATTGAAAGAGCCTCTTTAAGAGCCATTTAAAATTTAAACACTGTTCATAGTCATAAAACCCTCATGGTGTTCAAAAGCAACATTGCTTCCTTAGAACACTATTCCCACATGTTTACACTATCTCTTCAAAGGCCTATTAGATCTAAACTCTTTGATGTATGACCAACTACTTCAGTGTTGACTTTTTGTTAACTCAAATCTAAACCCAATGGGGAAAAGGACAAATTGGCTCTTTTATCAAACACTTTCAGTATCAACTCACAATGAGATGGGACATTTTCCCCTTCTTAAAAGCTACATGATGAGTTTATGAGCAGGAGAATGTGAATAAATATTCAATCCAGGAACTTGATTAGAAAACAAAACCAGATCTATACCAGCCAGAGCCTGTGAACACAATTCTCTTCAAAATGACTGTTTCTAACTGGATCTGGCCCGGGGGAACTGTAGCCCAGCTTGTTGGATAAGATATCAGACCCTGAGATTCCTCCACCTCCCTCTAGTGCCTGAGGAAGGCTGGCTGGAGTGTCCATGGCTTGGGGTGCTGCTGACTGGGGTTCCTGGGGAGAGACAGATGGGCTGCTGGACGGTCTGAGACATTGTCCTTACCAGACATCACTTCGTGACAGTTAAACTGAGTGAACTCACCTGCAAACTTACACTTCCTCTTGGGGAAAGCTAAGTGCCTACCGTAGTTGTCACCATCTGTTTTCTTGGGGTCAGTGTCCCCCATGGAAAGAGATGGCAGGGTTGGGAAGGGAGTGGGCACCCACAGGGAGCTCAGTTGTCCACACAGCACTAGGGGGTCCTCTCCTGGGCCTTCTTTTAGAAGGGGTGGCATCCCTCGGAAATAGGGTTTACCCTGAAGAAGGTAGAGAAGGAATGAAATGTTGAGTACACACAAAGTTTAGTGATAAAGTGAGGCCCATGCCCAGAGAGTAAGGGGACCCTCCACGCTGTGAACATCTCCCCATGGGCATCCCCGCAGCTCTGCTGCAGGAGCAAAGTCCCACAGACGAGGTCGCTTAACCAACAGAAATTTATTTTTCATAGTTCTGGAGTCTGCAATTCCTGACCAGGTGTCACCAGGACTGGTTTCCAGTGACGGCAGAGTGTTTGCCAGGCTCTCTCTCGGGCTTGTGGGTGGCCATCCTCCCCCCACGCTCTCACATGGCTGTCCCTTTGTGCAGGTCCTCTTCTAGAAGGACGCCAGTCCTGCCGGGTCAGGCTCCCCAGCCTGATTCACATTTTCAGCCTGTCTCCTCACACAGTCACCTTCTCAGGTTCCGGGGTTTGGGGCTTCAACATGTGAGTGTGAGAAGGACACGCTCAGCCCACAGTGTTTTCCTAAAGGTGACACAAAACTCAAAAATGGAAGTGATTCACTTACATGAAAATACATTTTTAAAAATTCTATATAATGGGCGGCACCTGTGGCTCAGTGGGTAGGGTGCCGGCCCCATATACCGAGGGTGGTGGGTTTGAATCTGGCCCAGGCCAAACTGCAACAACAACAACAAAATAGCCAGTGTTGTGGCAGGTGCCTGTAGTCCCAGCTACTCAGGAGGGACTGAGGCAAGAGAATTCCTGAGGCAAGAGAATCACTCAAGCCCAGGAATTGGAGGCTGCTGTGAGCTGTGATGCCACAGCACTCTACTGAGGGCGATAAAGTGAGACTCTGTCTCTACCAAAAAAAAAAAAAAAAAATTCTACATGATAAGAATTGCCGTGATGACAAGTAAAAATGACATTGGGAAACTGGTAAACTCATTTGGTCTTTCTGTCACAAATGGCTATACATGCCTGTGTGTGTTTCTTATGATGAATTGAAAAAGAAATGCTTAGTAGAAAAATGGAATTCAGAGAAAATGAAATAAAGTGGCCCCTAAACGCATGCAATGATGTGCACAATGAAGTGCAACTTTAAATAACATTGAAATACCAATTTTTTACTGATCACATTGGCAAAAATTTGATAATTCAAATTCGACCGAGATTTGTGAAACTCATTTTTTTTTCATACATAACTGCTGGGATGATAAATTGATATTATTACTATGTTAGGCATTTGGTAAAATTTAGGAAAATTAAAAATAACTGTGAGTAGTGGCATGCACCTATAGTCACAGGAGGATCACCTGAGCCCAGGAGTTTGAGGTTGCCGTGAGCTGTGATGATGCCACTGTACTCTACCTGGGGCAGAGAAGAGAGACTCTGTCTCAAACAAAGAGAAAAATCTATCAAAATTACAACAATCAAACCTTTGATTTAGATTTCTCACTCCTAAAAATGTATGTTAAATGGGCTTCCATATGTGTGAAAATAGACCCGTCTACAAGTCATTTTCTGCTGCATTGTGCACTATGGCAACATTGAACAAAATCTAAACATGCATCAATAGGGCTGCCTCCCTAGACTGCTTCACAGCTATTATAAAACAAGGACACTACATGTAATGATACAAAACAATCCCCAATATATATTATTTGGAAAAAGCAAAGGATAAGTCAAGACTTATTAAGCTACCATTTGTTACAAAAGGTATGCCCCATGTAGGTGCTTGAGTATTTCTGAGGACATACGCTGAAATCCACTGATGCCTGTAGGGAGAAGAACTGGGAGCCCAGGAGATAGAGCAGATAAAAACCACGTTCCCTCCCACCTTGCAGTTAAACCACGCAGATGCTTCAGTAAAGAACTCTGAAGCAAATATGACAAAATGTTAATATCTGTTCAGAGGTGGGTACATGGATAATCTGTTCTATTATAACCTGTGCTTCTACGCTTACTTGAAATGTTTCATAATTAAAATTTAAAAATAAAATTCACATGTCATTTTTTTCCCACTACATTAAAAAAAAAAAGTGATTCCTCCCCACACACACCTAAATTTGTCTACATTTTTGACTATTGTATGTATTATGTTCACCATTTTCTTGGTGGTAATGGGGAGAAATACAACCAGATAGGGAGCTTACTGGCTCGTGTTTCTGGAAAGTCCTGGGGGTCACCTTCGGGTGTGGTTGGATCCAGAGGCCTAACGAGGCTGTCTTCCTCCTCTGGCTTGTGAGCATCGGCACTTGACCTGCTTGCAGTCAGCTCCCCAGCTTGGAGATGGAATCCACCTGCCAACTCCTCACTTGCTAACCTTTTTATAAAAAATGAAACTGTTCCCCAATAGTTCAGGAAAAATACCAGGTTTCCCCCAGTCATGAGGCTGCCTGCCAGCTGTCCCTGTCCCGGCCAGGCGTCAGCAGCACCTTTCTTGGGTTTGGCTTGTGGTCACCTCCACCCAAGCCCAGGGATGGGGAAGGGCATGTACCACATGCATGGTTCCCGGGGAGGGAAAATGGATGCAGCACGAGAGCCTCCTCCACAGGAATCTCTGCTCCCTGCCCCTCCAGGGCACCAGGGCACAGGGCATGACGATGAGAAAGTCACATGCCCGTCCTCACTGCCCTTTTGTTTTTTAAAAAGCAATTTTCCAGAGACTATGTCAGATGTCTTGTGGAGTGTCCTACATTTTGGAATATTTGATCATGTCTGTGTGGTGTTATTCAATCCTTTACCCTTAGATTGCCTTTAAACCCACAGTGGGGTCCCAGGTTAGAGTAAACATTTTCCAACAAGAATACCTTCTAAGGTACCACTCAGTTCTTACTGGTCTTCATCAGGAAGCGGAGGACAGCACCGACCGCTGCTCTGAGTGTCTCCCCTTGGTCCAGCCTGTGACCTCAGGGTCACACGCACATAGTGAACGGCGCCTCTCCTGGCAGCAGGGAAGTGTGGGTGGGCGCTTTGGAACTAGGTGACCATCCTCCGCTGCCCAGCAGTCCTCTCCTCCGTCATCGGAGCCATTGCTGCTCATCTTTGCCTGTCTGGATCAATTATTTCTTTGGAGATTGCAAAGGGGTAATTGCTAATTTTATCACTCCTTCCTCATTTATTACTTGTTAGTTTTCTGTGAAAAGCAGTTTTCCTCATTAGCGGAGGATGAACTGGTTCTGGGTAAATGCTTAATGCTTTTCCATCAGTGACCAATTTGCAGGGTAAGAAGTGGTTGTAATTGTCACTTTCAAAAGTGGCCAACGAGTTGCCTTTTCCTTTTTCCTTGTCACTATGTGGGTTGTCAGCCATATGCTAATGGAGTTTGGGATGCAGGACGTCTGGTGGAGACGGGCACCTGTGCAGGAGGGGGCGCGACCGGGCAGAGAGGGCAGGCCCAGGGGCCGGAGGCGCGGACTCCCCAGCCAGGGCTGGAAAGGACGGGGAGGCGGGCGCTCCCAGAGCGCAGGCGCAGATGCAGCCCGCGGACCCACCTGCTGAGCACCTGCGCCCTCTGCGCGCACAGCACTGTGGCGGTCATGTTTGTCCGACCCGCGTCTCCTCGCGTGCTCTGTTCCAGGCGTTCCACTTAGTTTATTTTGTATTCTAATATTATTATTTTGTATATTGTTTTGTATTCTAATATTATTATGAATTTACAATTAAAAATTTCATGAGGTTGTTTGGAGGGGCATGCTTAAATCATCCCACATTTTGCCACATGGCTCTCTGGCCTTGAGCCAGTAATGGGGACGGTATTTAGAAATCAAGGCTGGAGCTCCAGCACCGTGGCCTCTGAGGCGGACTGCGCCGAACCCTCTCCATAGACAGAGCCAGGTGTGTGTGTGTGCGCCTGTGTGTAATCATTACTTTTTATTACTATTTCCTAGACCTCATTTATCAAGGCAAAACTTATTTTCTTATCTCTTTTCACTTTATATGTGTATATATTTGCACTAATAACACTAACAGTTATTTATTCTAAAAGGCACATTAAATGGTGTCAAAATTATGATACCCAAATTACTACTAACAATAAAACCACTGAGTGAATTTTAAGATTCCGCTGTAGTTCTTTTTATCCTTCTAATGTAACCACCAAGGATTTAGAGTCAGGTTGCTATATTCAAAGATTACCAGGAATAATTTTTCACTGTGTTGTTATGTTACCACTTTGATATAAAATTGAGTTCATTTGTTTCAGCTTGTTTTTGCTTTGGGAGTTTTCTTTTTCTTTGTTGTTATTGTTTACTTTTTAAAAATATGTTAAGCATCTTTAAGGTTCAGATCATCCAGAATTCCAACCTTGGCATTTTTTCCCCTGAAGGTTTTGTTTCTTAGTTTGGGAGCTTTCTAAAATTGACATATTTGCAAGTTTCTCATCTGGGTACATTGGCTGCTTCTGTACACAGGGAACAGAAACACATTTCCTCAAATGTAACTTGGGAAACATCACCTGTGTGAGCTATTCCCCTGAAAACAAGTCTAGTGAACTCTCCAGTCACCCTCCTCACACACACACACACACCAGGTAAACGGACGTAATGACAAGTCGTAGCACTTTCACTAAGGAAAAGACAAGGCTCCTTGGGTTACTTGATCTGGAACACGCTTTGCGCCGTGCACATTGGCCCTGAGTGGGGTCAGTGCTCCATGGTGTGTGTGTTGCATGCTTTTTATTTAAATGCAACATGTTCTAATCAAAGAATTGTCCCGCCTTCTCACAAAACATCTTCATTATGATTCATAGGCCTTAAAATATGGAAAGAACACAGCCCGCCTTTTAGAAAAGGGTTAGTGCAAGAAACCAGTGGCCAACAATTTAGAATATAAGCCATCAGAACAAGAAATATTTTTTCCTTTGCTGAAACAGAGCACTTAGAACTATGCTTGGCACACCTTGGGCACTTAATTACATATGGTGTACAAAAAAAGAATAAACTTTTAGTGTCTGTAGGAACCAGAGCATTCACAGATGCTGCCTAGAGAAAGATGCTCTACACTTTTATGCTGTCTCCTATGTTTAAAAAATACATAACTAAAAATATACGGCTAAAAGGAAGGCTTCATGATCCAGTAGTATAATGTAAAGGTAGGGAAACATATTTTGGTTAACAGTATTGTTTACCAAAGCATACTCCAGGGTATCCAAGATGCAGCTGATAGTAACAAGTGCTCACAAAGGTCTCTGAACTCAAATACACCAGGAAATCTCTTTGTTGGAAAAATATAAATAAGTTTCTTTACTGTACATGTCTATAATTAATTCAACAGTTATTACATACTCAATATACTCATAATATTCAGTATGGACCTCTAATAGGGGGTAGATGGAAAGGCCCAGATGTTTTTTAATGTAAATCATTTTAGAGACCAGTGTTTTATATGTTTAGGAGATGTTGGCCAAGCTAATCAACGATATCTAAAACCACTGATCAAGCTACACACACTAATCAGATTCAGATGTTGGAATCATCAGAGAGAACATTTGAAGTAAGTGTGACTGGCATATTAAGGGATCTAATGAAAAAGTAGATGACAGGGAAGTATAGCAGGTGGTGAAAGCAGTAGATGGAAACTCTGAGAAAGAAAGAAAATATCATGATAGAAGTAAAACATTCCCTTTCATGAGTTGATCAGTAGATGGGAAAAACCAGAGGAGAGTGTTAATGAGCCTGACAATATTCCAGTAGAAACATTTCAAACTGAAATGGAAAGAAAAACAAAATCTGAAACCAACATTACTAACAATGAGATGGGACATTTAAGATCTCTAAGACAATTTATAAAGATGTGAAACATGAATATATGGATTACCAGAAGAAGATGAAAGAGAGAACAGCTCAGAGGAAGTTTTCAAAATTAATTACAGATAGCAAGCATGGATCCAGAAAGCCCAGACAACACCAAGAATGCTAATTATTAATCAATATACACATACGCAAAATATATTTAAACTGAAGAAAGCCAAAAGGGAAGACAAATCACAAGAAACCAGAGGGTAAAAAAGTTTTATCTATGGGGGAACATACCTAGAGGAATAAGGGCATGACTTGCAAAGAGTTTCTCATCAGCAATTATACAAGAAAAAAGATAAGAGGAACATTTAAAGCGTTGATAGAAAAATCCTTCCCACTTAGAATTCTATGTCCAGCAAAATTGCTCTTCAAAAGTGAAGCTGAAATAAAGACTTTCTCAGACAAACAAACTGAGGAATTCGTTGACAGCAGATCTCCCTTGTTGACATTGTAAAATAAAGTTTCAGAGAAAGGAAAATTATGTAGGTCTAAAACTTAGATCTATGTACAGAAAGAAGGAGCTTCAGAGAAACAGTAATGAAAACAAAATGATGTAATTAATGTTTCTTATTCTCCTTTGATCTAACAACTGTATATGTAAAGTGATGTGAGTAACAATGTGGGGTGATTATCACACGTGAGGAAGAAAAATAAACAACAAATAGAGCCTGGAATGCCAGGGTGGAGCTAGAAATGCCTGCTGTGTTACCTCAGCACACATGAAGTGGGCTAAGTCAGTTGAAAGTGGATTAACTCAGTTAAAAATTTACACTGCAAACTCTTGAGTAACTGATAAAATTTTTTAAAAGACATATGACTAATATTCTAAGAGAGAAGTTAAAATATAATTGTTAAAAGTTCTCAATTTAAACTGGAGGAAAAAGTACAGAGAATGTCAAGAAACAAAGAAAATTGTGGCAAAAAAAAAGCGCATACAAACGCGGATTTCCCTCTGGACAATCCAAAAATGAAATTAGCAAAATATTTCAATTTACAATAACAGCAGGAATAAGAAGACATTAAGGAATAAATTTAACAAAACAAGTGCAAATCTGATACAGCTGACCCTTCGTATTTGTGAATTATGTAACCAAGTATGAGTTAAAAATATTCACAAAAAAGAGGATGCTTTTATCTGTACTGGACAAGGACAAGTACTGGCTTTGTTTTCTTGTCATTGTTTCCTAAACAACGTAGTATAACAACTATTTACATAGCATTTGAATTTTATCAGGTGTTATAAGCAATCCAGAGATGATTTGAAGTTTACAAAAGATGTGTGTGGGGTTAATACTGAACCGTTTATGTCAGGGATTGGAATGGCCAAGGACTTCAGAGATTGGCATCCTTGGGGACCCTTGAACCCAATCTCCCTTGAGTACTGAGAGAGGACTCTGAAAACAGTAAAACACTGTTGAATGAATAATTTAAAAAATCCACTTAAATTTGATAAATATTATATGTTCAGCAGTCAAAAGACCTAGTGTTTTTAAAATGACAATGCTACCCATATCTTTCCATCAAGGCAAGATTGATTTTGATTTCTATCAAAATCCCAGCTGGCTCATTGTCGGAAATCAGTGAACTGATTCAAAGTTCACATGGAAATTTAAGGAACCTACAGGAACCAAGACAATCTTGAAAAATAAGAGCAAATCAGCAGGACTTACATTACCCAATTTCAAAATAAGAGCAAACTGGCAAGACTCAAATTACCTGACTTCAAAATAAGAGCAAACCAGCAGGACCCACATTACCCAATTTCAAAATAAGAGCTAATCAGCAGGACTCACATTACCCAATTTTAAAATAAGAGTAACATTACCCAATTTCAAAATAAGAGTGACATTACCCAATTTCAAAATAAGAGCGAACCAGCAGGACTCATATTACCTGTTTCAAAATAAGAGTCAACTGGCAGGACTCACATTACCTGATTTCAAAATAAGAGCAACCTGCAGGACTCATATTACTTGATTTCAAAATTACCTCAAAGGTAGTAATCAAGAAAGTGAGACCCTATTATAAGGACACACATGCAGACCAGTGGGAGAAGATGAAGTATACCAAAAAGCATGTGTTTATGGTCAATTGATTTTTTTTTTAAAGGGACTCAGAAGGGTTTTTTTGTTGTTGTTTGTTTGTTTTTGTGGTTTTTGGCCAGGGCTGGGTTTGAACCCGCCACCTCTGGTATATGAGACTGGCACCCTACTCCTTTGAGACATAGGAGCCACCTTGGTCAATTGATTTTTGACAAAGACAGTTTAATAAAGAAAATAATGGATTTCTTTATAAACAAATGGTGCTGAGACAGCTAGATAGCCAAAAACAAAATAATTAAATTAGCTCCTTCCTTTTGCCATGTTCAAACAGCGACTCAGCATGGATCAAAGGTCTCAATGTGGGAACTAAAACTATGAAACTCTGAGAAGCAGCACAGGGCTAACTTGTCATGACCTCCAGTTGGACCTTGCTCAGATAGGACACCAAAAACAAGGTGATAAAGGGCAAACCTGACTTCATCAAAGTTACTTCATAAAAATTACTTCAAAGAACAGCATCAAGAAAGTAAAATTCCACCCATAGAATGGAAGAAAATACTTATAGATCTTATGTTCGATAAGGAAAAACGTGTCTATCCACAATATAAATAAGTGTATGAACGTATGTATGTAGCAGAACTACTACAAATCAAGAATTAAAAGAAAATGCATCAATTAAAAATGAGCTAAGAATATGAATGACTTTGTTTAAAGAAGTTCAAAAGGTATGTAGTAAACACATAACTTGGGGCTAAAAGTCATTAGTCATCAGGGACATATAAATCCAAGCCACAGTCAGATAGTACTTCACACCTGCTGTCTACTAGTAAAAAGTCAGATATGACTACCTGGTATGTGGAGAAACTGAACCCCCCGTACATTGTTGGAAGGCATGCAAAGTTGCACCCCACTTTGGAAAACAGTCTGGCCGTTACTAAGTGATTTCAACATACGACTTGGCAATTCCACTTCTGGGTGTACAAGCCAGAGAAACCAAAGCATGGCCACCCAAAATCTTGTATGTGAATGCTGATGCAACAGTATTCACAGTAGCTGAAAAGCAGAGAGTGACACGATATCCATCAGCTTAAATAAAATTTTCTATTCATAAAATCGAGTACAATTTGGCAACAAAAAAGACAAAATTCTCATGGCTGCCACAACACGGCTGGAAGCTGAAAATATCTTGTTAAATGGAACAAGCCAGTCGTGAAGAAGCACACGCTGTGTGACTTCCTTTGGGAAGTGTCCAGAATAGGCTGGTCCTCAGCGGGAGGCTTTGCCCCTGAACCCCTCAGCTATCTAGGACTGAGGGTTATAGGAGCAAAAGTCGTGATTGATCGTAGGCGTCCGGCTTCTTCTTGGGGTAATGAAAATGTTAAAATCAGTCATGATGATGATCGCACAATTCTGAACACACTAAAAAACATTGAATTATATGTTCAAAATGTGTGAATTTTGTGGTCCCTGAATTACATTTCAATAAAGTGGTTGGAAATAATAGAAGATGCTTGGGGTAGGACATGGGGTAACTGTGTACCACCTCCACATTCTTTTTATAATTATATAATTATAAAACTCTGAAAAAAGTTTACTTTTAAAAAGGCTTACCAACTCTGAGCTGCCCAAAGTTCTCTTTTGCTGTCCCACTAAGAGGCAGCGATTCTGAGGAAGTTCTGTGCCCCTCGACTGGAGGAGACACTGCCTCCCTCCTGCTTTTTTCCTTGAAAAGTAGCTTCTTTCTCAGCATTAACTACTCTGTATTCTGATGGGAGAAATGTCACTGGGTGTCACACTGCATTGGGCCTCTGAGATGGAATAGATGCCCGAAGGCAGGTTCCAGAAGTCGGTAGTTAAGTGAATCCATCTCTCTATTAATTATGCATCAGCACGGGGTTGAAGGAGAGAAAACTGCAAAAATACATCATCTGAAAAAATATTTTATTTGTACCTAATTCTCCAATTATGCATGTCCTTGAATTCGCATCCCGTTGGCTCATTGCAAATCGTTCTTCTTGTTAACAACAGTGCACATCAATGACACTGCACCCAAGCTTGATTCTATTGTATTCCAACTAGAAAAATAAAAACGAATTACTAATGTATACTTTTTTCAGATTGAAATTTTAATTTAACAACTCCTCCAAACAGAGCAAATGATATGTGAATGTATGTCAGGATTCCATGTTTCAGTCTCAAAAAAAGAGTCCTATCAAGTTACGAACCACGGGGTCTGTGTAATATTATTGTGAGGCTTCTTCCACTTTCTGCCCAGTTGCTAAACCTTACACAATGACGGAATAATTAAGGCGGCCTACGGAAATCACAGGCGCCTTGCTGGAAACACCCATGCAGAAGTCCAGATATGACTGTCAGCAGTTCTGGGTCCCAGAATGTTAAACGCACTTTCTTTGGCAAACTAATCAATGAGCTGGCCGCAGAGGGCTGAAGGCAATGGGGATGAAAGGCCACCTCATGAAGTAATTGGCTTCATGGATCTTCCCAGATGAATCATAAAACTATTCATCAATATCCGCAGTTGTGCAGCTTGATTTGTTACGTGGTTAACTCAAGAAATACTCTGATCAGAAAAGCTTATCGCAGGATTCCCTCGGCAACCCATTGATCATCTCCACCTTGGCCTGGAAGAGGGTTGGAGAGGAAAACACCGACTCTGTCACCCATAAGTCGGGGCTAATGAGGCACTGACTTCTCTGCTAACACAGATGCGAGGTCCACACACAATACTTTCCTGGCAAGGACGCAGGTGACACTGCTTTCTGGTTTGAAATTTGTATTTCCTTCAGCTTCTATGTATTGTTGGCCATAAAAAATTCACATGCATCTTGGAAAAGATTCTCCCGTGTTCTTCTGTTCTGTTACACTCCTTTAAGGTAATTTAGTCTATAATTTAAATGCCATTCATGATGAAATTCCACCAATCCTGAGCTGTAAGATGTCACATAGACGTATTCTGGATGAAGAGGGACTGTACGTGTCACAGGAGGTGCTGCTCCTTTGTAGGCAAGGCAGCCGCCCAGGCTCACCAAGAGGCGGCCATCCAGCCGCCTGCTCCCCGCAGGCTCTGACACAGCAAACATGCTGATGTGGGTTGAGGATTTGAAGTGAGAGGTAGGTATCAATACGTCTTGCTTCAGAGGAAGATTACCTGACCTGGCAAATCTCAGCTGTTTTAAAATGTGGAAATTCATTCCCCCATCTGAAACTGATGTGGACACCTTAAGTCTGACTTTGGAGTTAACAGAGAGGGGAGTCCCTGTCACTGACCTTCCCCGTCCATTCATTCAGTCCACCCAGAGCACAAAGAGATGGAAAAACAGCTCTTCCTGGTGCAGGCTGGAGGTGACACTTGGGGGCATTTTGTAGAAAGCTCGTGTTTGGTTTGGGCCCTCAGGATGGTTGAGACCTCAGTGACCAGAGTTGGAAAGAGGCACAACCCTTTTTAGGACAGCCCATGAGGGGTGTGATCAGGAAGGGGAATGGTGCCTTCTCCAGGGCCGGGTGAGAGCCAGGATGGAGCCCCTGGGAGGGAGCGAATCCGTGTGGCCACTGGGAAGCACATTGCCTGGGTAGGAGGGGTCAAGTGGCCAGGTGGTGACTGGGTTCTGGGCAGGCACCATCCTGAAAACGGAGAAAAACTTGTAAATCTTCTCCCTGACTCCTGCCGGTTTTACAACCAGAAATCCCTCTCTCAGGGGGCTAGGAGACTCCTGTGAACTGATCTTCTAGAAGGATCGGCCTGTCCCTCAGTGTCCATCAGGGCCTGTATGGGGGAGAGAGCAAGAGCTGGACGAGGCCAGAACTGGACAAACACCAAGCAGGAGGTCCCACGGTGGCCTAACGACACCGGCTGAGCCCTCCCCTGACTTCTCCACCAGGTCCCCCCAGGCCTTAACACTCTCCGGCCATTTGTTCCAGGGGAGTCTGTCAATCTTTCTCCCCTACACTGTGGTCTTGAATAAAGCCTTCCTTGCAGGTTGGACCCACCTGGGCAATTTCTCTTTGACAGCAGTTTAAGGAAATTAATGTGGCATCACAGGCACCAGTAGGAAAATGAAAGATTCTGAATGAAAAACCAGGAAGGGGGATTTACGCATTTATAATCCAGCCAAAATTCACCGAAACCTGAAGAATGCTTAGGCTCCAGGAAATGGAGGGAGATTGCCGGAGGACAGAGGGGGCGGGGAGGCCCTGGCAGCCTGGGGGGAGGTGGCCGTCCCTTCTGCACCACCCGAAGCCGAGTGGACACAGCTGAGTGGGTCAAAGGCTTGATAGGAACAATTATGTAATCATCTTGCAAATGGACATCTGGGTGGGTGGCTCTGTCCAAAACCAGGCAGACGTGGGAGTTCTGAGGCAGGGTCAGGCCTAAATATTCCCATCTAGGAATTATATTCAGAGAAATGATAAGTGAAGGGAGGAGACGGGTGGGGGGGCCCGTGTGGTGAGGAGGGAGGAGAAGGCCTAGTTTGTAAATGCAAAGAGCTATATTGAGGGTCAGGAACCGGAAGCAAACTGGGATCTGGAGACAGGAGAAGGTGGAAACCAGTGTGGACTACGGGGCGGGGAGAGGTCTGAGCAGGGAGAGAGGGGCCTCGGGTGCTGCAGGGAAGGGCGGGCGACGAGTGTGAGGGAGGCCCCAGTGAGGGTCCGAGGACTGGGAGGTGACCGATGACCGGTTCCACCCGGCACCTTCTGGGAGCCAACCAGCGACTGGCCATGAGTGTCCAGGGAGTCAGAGGTTACAAAGAGTCAGGGGAGAGGGAGGAGAACATGCTTGGATTTGGAGGAACAGAGGGATGTTGTAGTCTAAACCTCCCTCCATCTATTTGCAGCTGAGAAGGTGACCAGCAGGGCCAGGTAAGACCACGGGTGGGGGGGGGGGGGGGGGGGGGGGGGGGGGGGGGGGGGGGGGGGGGGGGGGGGGGGGGGGGGGGGGGGGGGGGGGGGCGG